>JABJVO010000048.1:637309-650154 GCA_026770805.1 Boulengeromyrus knoepffleri
GGTCGTTCTGCTGCTACTCTGTTCCAGTGTTATGATTGGTTGTTCTGCTGCTACTCTGTTCCAGTGTTATGATTGGTCGTTCTGCTGCCACACTGTTCCAGTGCTATGATTGGTTGTTCTGCTGCTACACTGTCCCAGTATTATGATTGGTTGTATGCTTCTACTAACAAATAGAAAGAGGCGGACGTCTATTAGTTGTTCTTAGTGCTGCTATCATATGGTCTTTTTAGCATTATCTTGAACATGTATAACAGGTGGTTTGTGATGATAGTCTCCACAGCAGTCAATAACCAGCAAGAGCCATATGATGACACTGTTAATATAATGGTAATTGTGATTATCTGGAACTGTGCAAAACAATCTTCTGTGGTATAACTTGGTTTAAAAACAGGGACATCTCAGCCAGGGTATATTTCTTCCTCCAGTCTCTCCTCGGCTACTTTCCTTGTCTGATATCATCATTACTGGGCCACCTTTCCCATGCATAACACCTTAGAAATGATAATTTACTGAAGACGTGCAGAGCAGCAGTATTGGCTGGTTCAGTAAATTTCACCCGCACCTCATATTCTGCTGAACTGAGTTGAGTTGAGAGGATTAACCTGAGAGTTCAACAGCTCTTCCTCTTCACCTAACGTCGCTACAGTTAGGAAAACATTAGCTCTTTCTATATGCATATGTACTTACTATATGTTTTCCAGATTAACTAAATATCATGCTGTTTCTCCTGTGTCTCCTCTGATTAGACCAGAGTGTGTGACTTCCATCCTGGAGTCCACTCTGCCAGTCAAAGAGGTAATGAACTCAGACATACATGCTACCCCGAGGAGCCCAGAGGCCAAGCTGTCGTCTTTCTCTCAGCCTTGTATCTCTGAAGACGACACCGTGCTGAGCTCTCAACAGGCCCGCGGGGAACTCTCTGTACTGGCCAAGTCGGAAACTGCTGTGAACGAGGGCGCCGATGATGCGGCGTGGTTGGACACACAGCTGTCGAAGGAGGCTCTAGTCCAGGCAGAGTGTCCCATATGGGCCGCCCTGGAGGAGAAGGCTAGCACGCAAGGATCAGAGCAGGTCTCTGCTTTGGAGCTAGAGAGTGAGCAGAGCATTCCTGGCGATGTGAGTGCAGAGGAACCTGCAGCAGGTTCCCTTCGGAGGGGGTAAGTGGCCCTCCTCCCTCCTGGACATCAGCAGTCACACCTTTCTGCTGTGAGCTCGCATGTTTTTCTCAGGCTCTGAAATGCGGCTCGTAGAAGCGCTTGGTCGTTTTTTTCGGTATATCAGTCTGTGAGGCTTATCAGTGACCAGTCATGTGTGTGAAGTAGGACTATCTCTACTCATCTTGCAGTTAGAAGCCAACATAAGAACTGTACATAGCTAGGGTAAAGGGCAAGTGTATATTTTCATGCAGATATAATGTTAAAGTTAAGTTTTGCCATGTGATCTAGTGTTCTTCTCGGTAGCCATCTGGTAGATGTCGTATGTATATGTATTTTTGGTTTGGCAGATATATGTATATGTTGCATGCATGTATCTCTGTTTTGAGGACTTTCATCTGTGAACGCTGATGAAGCTCTTAGGAAGCTACTGAAGATTCTCAGTCTAATTTGGATAGTTCAGTAAATCTGGCTGCGTCATTTAACTGATTTGCTCACCTCTGAAAGAGTGCTTAGTGCTCTCGACTGTGCCTGAACATTGACTTCATGCTTAAAGTTTGCCCTGTCGCTGCTGCATAATAGCATTGAAGCATTTATGCTCGACACAGAAAACTTACACATAAAGCGTTGAGTGAGTGTGGGTCAGATTGATATTTTTGTTTGAAAGCAAGTCGTAGTATCTGCAGTAAATTCTTTTTAGTGGCTTTGGCGCTTCTTTCCCAAACATTGATATAAATATCCTTGTCCTTTAGCCTTGAGAAAGTTACCGCCGTATTTCAGCCAGCGGAGCCAGGGATGCCATTTGAAAGCGTGGTGAATAGCGAGGTCATCTCCCGGGGAGATGGCGCCTGTAGTCCATCCCCTCCATCTCAGCCCGAGCTTCAGTCACCTGAGGTTTTTGCCCGAGACAAGGCAGCTGAATCAGTTCTGCAGCCTCCGGCAGGGGAGGAAGCCAACAAAGATATAGCTACTGGAAACCCAGACATCTTTACAGAGTTTCCATCCGCTTCTATGACTGATACAGTCTACAGCTCCCTGGTGGAGCCCTTGTCCCAGTCAGACCAGCGTACTTCGCTTGAAACCAGTGCATTTGTGGATGTGGAGCTTAATAACCAGGGACAGGAAGCATTTGCCATGGACCGTCCGTCTTCCCCTGATGCCGAGACACCGCTGTGGGCTGCTCTCGAGGAGAACGCCCCGGAGAAGGAGGAGGGAAGCGTAGATACAGCAGAGTCGAGGGACAGGGGGTAAGTCGGCGTGTGCAGGCTGCTCTGAGCATGGCTTGGAGTGGTTCATGAAAGTGCATGCCCGTCCCCCTGATTTGGCAACTCCTTGCTCATTCGGCTTACTGACAAGAGTTGTGCCGTGTGACTTGCCTGGTAGTTTTCCTGCTGCCTCTGTGAATTATCTGCTCACAGCTGATTGTCTCATTTTCGTTTCCTCATTATTTGTTATTTCAGCTTATATAAACATGCCCTGAACACAGCTACTTTGTTCTCATAAATGAAAATGAGATTAGGAGCAAAGACATACATCACGGTAGATCCAGCTTCCATATGCTAATCAACATTCCCTTGTTGACCCCGGTCCCAGTGTTCTGTGATTTACTGAAAACAGTCCCTACTGGGATCCCTGCATGCAGTGTTGTCCTCTTTTGCGCAACCTTCGCATAGCGCTGAGTCGTCCCCGAGGCTAAACGTTCACTCTCTGCTCCTGTCACTGTGTCCAGCAGTCCATTCACAGCAAAGCCTGTCCCGAGTGACGCCCAGGTGGCGAAGAGGCCGGGGGAGGCTCCTCTCATGGCTTCTGCCCAGGATGGAGGAGCCAAGGATGCAGGCATCAGTCAGTGTAGCTTCAGTCCTGCAGAGCTTCCAGCTCCACCTGAGCTCATCAGTAGCCCTGCAGTGAGGGAACTGGCCCAAGACGCTCATCCCAACACGGGCAAAAGGTCGTCACGGGCAGAGGCTACCACTGACCTCCAGGAGGGAGTCGACGGCATAAGGCAAGACGGCACAGATGAGTGGACATCTCCCACCGCTGCTGACTCAGCCCAAGCCAAAGGTCGGCTTCCTTCCCCGGACGGAAGGATCGACGTGCGTGACTCAGATGCCGGCACAAGAGGGGAGCTTGTGGAGGAGCAAGATGCACCTGTGGGGCTGGTGAAGACTATAGTGGGTGTTTTGCACAGAGGGTAAGTATGTAGGAAAGACAAACCTCTCCTCAGCTCCCGCATCACCTCACCATCCAGTAGAGTTACAGCATCACATATTTCATTTGCTGCATCAGCACCAGGAATGAGAGGAGCTTCGGCATGTCATAGCTAGAGTATCTATTTATTATTCCTGCATGTTGCAACAAAATCCATGTGCTTGAACCCTCGCTGTGATAGACATGAGGATCCCCGAGGCATTTGTAAGCTAAAATGCAATATGGTTGGACAAACACACGACAAACCTTGTTTGATACCATAGATGCATTGAGAGTTGCTGGGGTATTGCATTTCAACCAGTGTGGCCACAAAGGAATCCAATATCTCATTCTTTTTGCTTGTTGTAATTAAAAAACAAAGATTGCAGCTCCTGACTGTCCCCATCTCTCAGTTATGAGACAGTGGCAGCTATGTGGCAGCCAACTGATGCAGGAACAGTCACCAACAGAGCAGAAATTCCCAAGGATTCAGACTCAAAAGACTGCAGTTTCAGTCTGTTGCCCCCCTCGCCTCAACACATGATCCCATCAGCCACGGCTGTCTGCGATCCCACAGAGAAGTTCCAAAGCTCAAGTTGGGAACCACGGACAACCGGAGGAACCCCACCGATCGGTGAATTATCTCCTCACTCAGTCTCTAGCCACGGAGCACATCTCCCCGAAGTCAGTGAGCAACAGAGAATGAGCCTGGTGGAATGCCTGCGATTGGCTGCCTTGGAGGAGAGCACCAATGAGAAGACTGAGGAGCCAGTTCATGCTGCTGAAGCAGAGGCTGTGAGGGAGGAGACGGCGGGGCGGGTGGCAGAGACAGACGCGATACCTTTTTCATTACCAACAAGGCATGAAAAGGAAGGGCAGGCAGACTCCGAAGGCTCGAGCTGTGGGAAAAAGCATCCAGCGCTGAGAGAAGCAGGCCTGGAAGATGTAGCTATGGCAGAGCGTCAGGAGGTGGAAAGCAAGGATGCTTCTCTCGTTATTGACTCAAGTGGGGAAAAGTGTCTTCAGTCACAGGAGGTTTTTGCACTGAAGGCTGCACTAGAGGAGATGGAGTTTGAGGCAGGGCAGGAGGACATGGGCACCGTGTGGTTGGCATCGCTGTACATGGATGGGGGGTAAGTGTTTGAGGGACGCCTGCCCTCTGCACTACTTGCCTGCACCACCTGAGAGACTTGAGTTCCTCCATCAGGCAACTGGCTGTGGAATGTGTTGTCCTGCATTAAACGTGGCTTTTTCTGTGCAAGTTTGTTCTTATTTTTCTCAAGGATGCTTGTATCGGTGCAGGTTGCTGCTGTGTCGAGGTGACTGTGTCTTTCGGCATTGATAAACCGCTGCTGTATCTTAGGAATCACTTGGGCTTCTTGGTACGCATCTGTGAGATGTGGAACTGGCGCAAGCTTAAAGGATTTTGGATAACTTTTAGCAGGCCTGCTGATTTGTTCGTTTGTTTGTGGTGTTTTTCTGTAGCTAACGTGCATTTAGTGCTGTGCCAGTGTGGCACGGTCATCGTACCAGATCATACAATCAGCAATGTGCATATGTGAGTGCAGTGAGAACCTGTGGCATGATTCGCAAATTCTAAACTAAGTGTCCCTGTTCCGTAGCTCGGAGACAATGTCTGCTACACTGCCCACGTCAGAGGGGCTACATGAAGGACAGGAACCGGTGCCTCAGGAAGTTAGTCTTGACAATACCTACCAGAAGGTCAACCCATTCCCCAAAGTGACCCCTCCTCGTCGTAGCAAAAAGAAAAACAACCTTCCCCCCCTTCAGGAAGTGGGCTCAAACAGGCCTGATCCAGAAACTACTCCTGCTAAAATGGCTCCACCACGACGCACTAAGGGAAAAGACTCTCCACACCTAGTTTCCCAAGAGCCAGGACATCAGGACAGCTCCACTCTGACTCCCACAGCAGCCAGTGAATCGATACCATCCCTGCACATTCCAGCATCTCAGGGATTTAATGTAGGAGAGGATCTGCAGCCGCCTGTCCCCACACTGACTTCAGGTCAGCCAGAGAACACGCAGGTGACCCCCCAGGACGCCCTCGATATGGAGAAACAAGACACAGCAGTGGAGACTGCGGTAGAATCAGACGTGTCCGTGAAAAGCTCCGTGGTTCCGTGGCCTCTTCCCGCCCCTCAGTCTCAGGCCCAGCTGAGCGAGTCCATCCTCCACGCTGCTCACAAGTGCTCAAGCAGCGACAGCACGCTCTGCGAAGAGGAAAGTCTGCTTCTGGCCAGGATTCTGCAGATGGACCTGGAAGAAGAGCCTCCAGAGGCGCCGGTGGCTGCTCCTCGCGTGAGAAAACTTTTGCGTGTCAATCCTGACAGTTTAGCACCTCCTCGCTCTCCCTCTCCCTCTGAAGCTGAGGCCCAGCTACTTCCTGTCTCCGCCAGTGACAAGGTGGCACCAGATACTACATCCAAAGACCTGAAGCCGCATCAGAGATTGCCCTCTCTCCGGGGCAGCCCACTGGATGTTGACGCAGGCTGCACTAAACAGGACTCAATTCCTGTACCAGACATGAATGACAGTTTGACAGACGCACAGGCCAATTTCAGCGCTGGTGACAGAGACCTGGTTGATATGACATTGAGTGAAACTGTGGAGGACAAGAGAAACAATGAGAGGGACCGAAAGTCAACGCATGATCTGCTCTTCTCCACGGCGTTCCCACAATCCCAAAGTGACGATTCCGTGACCTTAGTCTGCTCAGATGTTATTAAGGAAGCCACCGTCACTGAAGCAAATAGAATGGATATTGGAGCAAATGGGAATTTCCCATCGGTAGATTCCGATGTTTTCCTTGTATCCAGCAGCAATGCGTCCGAGGGGAGTGATGGCCAGCCTGCTATTATAGCCCCTCCTCCAGCCCAGAATAAGGGGTCATATTTGGCTGGGATGGACTGGGGGACCAGCGAGAGGAACAGGGAGTCCGAAATAGAAACGGGAGTCACAGCAGTGAAAGAGGAAGTGACTCCAGTGGCAGGACCAGATGAACTGGTTCTGTTTACTGTAGATGCAGCATTTACTGCCTCTAATGATGGGTAAGTTAAGGATGGCAGGTCTGTCTTACCCATGTCACAAATTGGCTTGAGTTGGGCTTGAGTTGGGCTTGAGTTGGCCTGATATAGGTTTTGATATTCTTATAGCTTAAACATATGACCTCTTCACCTGTAATGTCTTAGATAATAGTTGCTCTGTTTACCTTTTTGCACCATTTTTATACAGGACATGTAAAATAATATTTTTGTGTTTTGTGTAATAAATAAGTATTTTTTGCAGTATGAGGGTTTTCGGTGATTATTCTAGCTTGTCATTTGGAGATGGACAATACAGATGAGAAATACGAACTTAGCGTGAAATTTAACATGAACTTAGCATGAACTTAACATGAAATTAGCGTGAACGTTACAATTCCAGCATTAAACACACTTTCTCAGTTTGGAAGCATTGCATTTAAAAAGAAAAAAAATAAACAGTACATGTGTGAGCTGTTAAAATGTTATACTTGTTAAAATTCAAGATTTTCATGCATTCGTCATGGGGAGGTCGTGTTGTTGTCAGGGAGGTAACTTGTTTTCAATCTCACAGGACTGTGCTCTGTTAGCCCGCTGTTTGGCACACTGCAGTCTGTGCTTAGCTACAGTGCTCTGCCTTCCAGTGCTCGTAACTGAGCTGGCAGTTCATGTGGTAAATGGTTCCAAACTACAATGGTTGATCAACTGGGGCTGTTTTTATAGTGCTGAGGGAGCCGTCACTGCAAGCTTTCGCAATCTGCAGCAGCCTTCAGCGTTTCTCACAGCTGCGTCTCTGTCTCCTGTAGTTTCGAGGCGGAGCAGGCGAACAGGCGTCCCGTGACTGAGCCTGATAGCCCCCATCTTGTGGCAGCCCCCCCCGGCTGCCCCGAGCCTTGCAGCCAGTCCACAGCCAGACAGCAGGGGTCCCCCCCAACACCCAACGTGGTGGCACCCCATCGAAAAAGAAAAACCACGCCGCCCCCAGATGTCCCCAAAGTGGCAGTGTCACAGGTACATAGTGCTACATCTCAATGCCGTCGCAGTGGACTTTTTTCTTTGTTTTAATTGGAGCACTGTCAACTCATTCAGGTTTTCTTCAGCACAATTTTTCTGTTTGGGTTTTGGAATTACAGGAAATTTGTTTTTGTTTTATGACGGAGAAAACGCCAGCGAAAGCTAGCTGCATCGCAGTCAGAACGTGACCGCTGACAAATGCCGCTTGAAGTGCTCACAGATTTTAGAGTCTGTTAGACGGCCGCTCCCGTCCGGATTTAGCTTAGCGCATGCTAATGAATCATCTTCTCCACTGGGCAGACTTGTCAGATGTCCAGCCTGCCGGCCAGCTCTGCTCTGGTGACCTCCAGCCAGTCGCTGCTGGAGTGGTGCCAAGACATCACCAAGCAGTACAAGGGGGTGAAGGTCACCAACTTCAGCACCTCCTGGCGAAACGGCCTGGCCTTCTGTGCCATTCTCCACCACTTCCACCCAGACAAGGTGTATGTACCCAAACGTGACTCAGAAACCATGCTGCTGTGAGCCTTAAAAGCACAAACAAGACCAGTTCTTCTCCATGACTTAAAAGCTGCCTAGTAGCTGATAGATCTGAGTATCATGGAAAGTGTGATTCACTTACCAAGCATGTTCTGCAACTGGTTGGTTAAAACAAAATCTTGGTCTGGATTTGTCCTCTCTGGACCTGAACTCTCCACCTCTGCACAAGACAAACGTTAAATAAAAACAACTGCTGTTGCTTCACAGGGACTATGACCAGCTGGATCCATACGATATCAAATTCAACAACAAGAAGGTGAAAATGCCCTGATTTTATTATTATTATTATTGTTGTTGTTGTTACTGCCCTGTGATGGGTTGGTGCCCCATCCTGAGTTATTCCCTGCCTTGTGGCTGTAGCTTCTGGTATAGTCTTTGGACCCTTTAACCCTGAATAGGACAAGCAGGTATAGAAAATAGATGGATGTATTATTATTATTATTATTATTATTATTATTATTATTATTATTATAATACTGAATTCCATCCTTGGTATTAATGCCTTTGTCATTGGAAAATCCAAAAACCTAAGTCATAAATGCAAAATTATTCACTGTACTTTGTCCTAAATTCTAGCTACTTCCTGTCCTGGTTTTGCAGGCCTTCGATGGCTTTGCCAATCTCGGCATCTCCCGTCTCATGGAGCCGTCGGACATGGTTCTGCTGACGGTGCCTGACCGCCTCATTGTCATGACGTACCTGTGCCAGATCCGTGCCCATTTCACCGGCCAGGAGCTCAGCGTGTTACAGATCGAGAAGAACAGCAGCCAGACCAGCTACGCCGTCGGGGATCCCAAAGGAAGCGCGGACCTGGATACCGCTGCCCGCTACTGTGTCCAGAAGCTGCAGGCGGGCGGCGTCTCGCTGGAGACCAACGGGAAGGCTGCAGAGGCGGAGCGCGAGGGCGAGGGGAGGTCCAACGGAAACCTGGTGGCGCCCCCACGCACCAGGCGCGCGTCGCGGCCGGACGAGAGCGGGGGCGGGGCGGCGAGCAGGCCGGAGGAGAAGCCGACGCAGACCCCCCAGCCCCCGCCGCGATCCCACGCCGCCTCCAGGTCCAGCTTCAGCCATGTGAGGGATGCTGACCTGGTGAAGAAGCACCGCTTGCGGCAGAAGAGCGAATCCACCGAGGAGGCCGACTCAGCGGAGCAGCACAGCGGCCCCCACAGCAGCAGACGGGTAAGACGCCCTTTATCACCTACGCTCTTCCTCCTTCATCCGCTCATCTTCAGTGTTTTCTTCATTAGCTATCAGTGGTGGGCAGGGTTCTGCTAATCCGATAACTGCTAATCAGCAAAGCTAACGGACCAATTAGCTTCTGCTAAATTTAGTTATATGAACTGTAAATCTGCTAATGTTTTTTCGTAGATAAAGTTTATCTCTTCATCTTCTGTGTTATCTTCGTTATTTACATATAACTGCCTGCGAGCTAATGACATGGCTGTCATGTCTGCCTCACTGCGGTTATTGTCCGGTTAGCCGCTTAGCAGGTAGCTCTTTAAACGGGGCGCATGTTCAACGTTGATGCTTCTCGTGGCAACAGGCCTCACAGGAGCAGACGGTTGCTGAGGTGAAGAACGGCTCCGAGGCAACGGCGGAAACGAGCCAATCAGGTAGGAGGTGAGGCTAGAAATTCTGGCCCCTCCCATCAGATTTTATGTATAATTTTATGCATCCCAGGGCCCCTTTAAAGTGCTGGTCCCAGGGTATCCATTCCCCTCCTGTGCCCCAGGGTAAGACAATCGGCTGTATTGACAGTCACTTTTAGGTCAGCTGTAATAAATGAAATATATATATAAAATGAGAATGGCAGTGTGCCTCGGTGGTCGCAAGATGGATTGACGTATATATAATATGATGAGGAATGGTGGGAATTGTGATTGGATCAGTACTGAGTGTATAATGACACAGGAGAGACCAAACGGAATGGGAGAATTTCTAGAAGGTTTGAAATGAAGAGACGAACGTGGTGAAATGTGCCGACCTTTACGTTAACCTAACCCGCCACTGAGACGTGCATTTCAAAGCTTCTCACGCCCCCTGGAGGTGGCTAAAGTCATAGTGAAACATACAGATGTGAGGTTGTACTGAGAGAGGTTCAGGAAGCTGATGCGATACCCTGGTTAGTCTTGGCTAGTGTTTATTTTCATTATAACAAAAGCTGTGGGTAAAGAGCACAAGACAAAAATGAGAAAACAGAAAAAAAACAAATAATGTCATTGGCTTTTTTAAGAGACAGAACTAACGGTTGTGTCGAACCCGGATGAGGCACATTACCTGCATGGAGAGGGAGCCTCAGTCACGGCGATATGGCCGTGTGGCGCGTTTCCCTGAGGGTGATCTGGCTCACCCACGTAACACCTGGCTGCGGCAGATAGACGGGAGGGTGGGACTGGACCACGTGTCGGCCTGGGGGGGGGGGGGGTCGCCAACCTGGACCCCGAAGTGTTTTGTGGTGGGTGTGGCGATGTGCTGTGGCAGCACAGGGTCCCCAGCCTGACCTGACTAATTGCTAATAAATTACAGGGCCGTAAGTGTGGGGGGTGGAACCTGTTCCTGTTGCAGCACACAGATATTTACCAGTCTGACACCAGTCAGTTTACCTTAAGCTCCCTGTCTCATGTCTGACTGTCTGCTGTGTTACACTAAATGCAAGTTAAACTTCAAAACCTCGGCGGTCCAGGTTTAGGGCCGGGCGGCTGGCGTTCAGCAGGGCACACCTGTCATGCCGCTTATTATGTGTTACGCACAGCGGTACCGAGAGTCCCCATAGAGCAGGAGCATGAGGAGCACGGACCTGAAGAGGAGCACAAGCCCGGAGAGGAGGACAGTCTGGTCAGTATCTCTGCCTGATCACTCCTTCTACAAGACAGAGTGTGCAGTTGTACATTTTTTACCCCTCATCTGCGCCTCGTCACCGATTTCCCTCTCAGAAACACACATTATAGCATCTCTGTGCAGCTCTGCTCTCTACCTTGTCTCTCCCTTTAACCTTCTGGCCTTTCTTCCTGTCCGTCGCTGCGTCTGCCCCCGTGCCCCCGCATCTCCCGACTGGTCTGTCTGTGCGCCCGTGTGCCCAGCGTCTGCAGGACACCAGCCAGTACGTCCTGAGCGAGATCCAGGCTCTGGAGAGCGAGCAGAATCACATCGACAGCAGGGCTGCCGTGGTGGAGAAGAGGCTCAGGCGGCTGATGGAGACGGGTGAGGATGAAGAGGAAGGGCGGAGGGAGGAAAATGCTGAAGGGGAGGGCGGGGAGCTCTGACGTTTTGAACACAGACGTGGGAGGCTGAAGTTCTGCTTTTTCAGGGAGCGACCGGGACGAGGAGGAGAAACTGATCCAGGAGTGGTTCACGCTGGTCAACAAGAAGAACGCCCTCATCAGGAGACAGGACCACCTGCAGCTCCTGTGAGACCCTTACGTCACGTCCCCGTAGGCTGCAGAGTGGCCAGCGTGTCTGGCAAGCCAGAAGTGTGATAAAACATAACATTCGGCGTGTCTGTATCTGACTGGACCAGCAGCAGAGTGCTGTCGCTGCTCGGTGCTAATATGGAAATGCTAAAGCCGTCGACGGCTGAATTACCCCCCCCCCGTCAGGCCTCAATGAAATCAGCACGGATTTATGGATGTCATGAGTTATATGCCTGCAATGTGCCGTGGGGAGGGGAGCACGATCACCCAAGGAGTAGGAACCCAGAGTGTGGGAGGGAAGGTTGAAGGACGGCTGGGCATTTGGAACATAGTTTCAAACTCTCACACGTCGGAGTATGTGCCCCACTGAAGGGAGATGACGGGATAACAGACTTAAGCAGGAAATTTTTTAAATGTTAATCCCCGTGCCAGGTTTTAGTCTCTCCAGTTTGCAGTGTTTTTGCCGTCCCTCTCATTCCTGTTTGCTCCTCATCATCCCTCCCCCCTCTATCTCCGGCCTCCCTCTCTGCTGTTATTTATACTCTGGCGTGACCCCGTTTGTTGCCTGGCGGCCATCTTGGCTGCTGGCGCCCGCTGAGTTAGGGTCACGCAGGGCTTTCGGGCCGCGAGTGACTGTGCCGGTCCTCACCCTGTCCGGACAGGCAGGAGGAGCAGGACCTGGAGAGACGCTTTGACCTGTTAACCCGGGAGCTGAGAGCTATGATGGCCATAGAAGGTAAGCGGTCCTGGTATGTAGTGTCACTGCTCTAACTTATATATATTACTGTGCGAAAATCTTACACAGTCAAAGAAAATGCTTAGAGCTATTTATCAGGGTGTGTATTTACTCAGAAAACAACATTCTTCTGTTCTCCAAATAATCACTGACATCTTGCTGGATGGCCAGATGATCACCGCTTCAGTTGCCAAACCTCTCCTCAGGGCCACCTCAGCCATTCCGTGTGTTTGTTAGATTTCACCAACTTCTGACTTTATTTAACTGAAGTAGTTAAATAACCCAGTGAGGTATTCATTACGCAAGCTTGGTGTGCTAGTGGTCAGCTTAAAAAATATGCATTTCCTGTATATTGGACGGTGGCTGTGATCGCTGGGGTGACTCTAGGAAAGGTTTTGAAACGGCTAAGCTGACACATCCGTAGTTTTGCGCCAACATGAAGGTTGTTAAAGGTCACTGTCTTTGACTGGTTTGGACCTTAGCAGAGCACTGTGTGTATATGACATACAGTAACGGCGATACATGGCAATGTAGCCTGAAGCTGAAGCTACGTCTGGAAGGTTACAAAATGTCGGCTAATGGCTGTGCCCCCCCGTTGTCCTTCAGAGTGGCAGAAGACGCAGGCCCAGCAGCACAGGGAGCAGCTGCTGCTGCAGGAACTGGTGTCGCTGGTCAACCAGCGAGACGAGCTGGTGCGCGATATGGATGCCAAGGAGCGGGGGTGAGCTGCGGGGGGGGGGGGGGGTAAAGGCCGAGGCTCAGGCAG
>JABJVO010000048.1:672017-686429 GCA_026770805.1 Boulengeromyrus knoepffleri
GGCCTCCCCATAGCAAGGGGAGACTGCAGGAGACACCCTTAAAGCAGAGCCATCTTTAAGGCGGTGCACCAGGGCCTCCCCATAGCAAGGGGAGACTGCAGGAGACACCCTTAAAGCAGAGCCATCTTTAAGGCGGTGCACCAGGGCCTTCCCAAAAGGGAAACTAGCCTACATAATGAAATGAAATTAAGCTAAATAAGTGAATACATTTTTTTCATTGATTGTATGCAGCTACATTCCATCTGAATATGTTATTTTAGTTAAGCAAAGGGCTCTAACGGTACATATATTTCTCGTGCAGTTGGCTACAGCATTTTCGGTTTGGTACGTACAATGAAAGGAATTTATACATTTACTGACACGCACAGAATTGACAAGTAGGTGCTGCAGACAGAAGACATGCTAATCGTGGCTGTGAGCTGGTTACGGCTCATGCTGGTTACAGTTGGTCGTACTCAGCAGTTAAGGAACTCAAATTTATTTGTATAGCGAGTTTTCACAACACTACATTGCCCGAAAGCGCTTTACATTGTCCTGCCCAAAGCTCCCAGTGAACAAGCCAGAGGCGACAGTCACAAGGAAAAACTCCATGAAAGGAAGAAACCTTGGGAGGAACCAGACTCAAAGGAGGAGCCCAACCTCCAGGGACGGCAACATTTTGGACTGTCGGTCGGGGCAAAGCAGAAACAGCCTCTGTCTGCCAGTGGCATTTAAGGTGCTTTTCCAGGAAATTCTGACCAGGCTGATCAGTAACTGAACAGGGATGTTGATGGCTGCAGATGGGCAGCCGTACTCTGTAGCCGAGAACAAGTGATTTACAGACAGTCCCCCGGTTATCATCCCTAAGTCTGTCTTTAACTCGAATGTGTAGGTCAGTCTGAAAATAATATGGTACTTAATAATAGTAAAAGTACCTACATACAGAGCTGAACCTCGAGCCGACGAATCCGATGAATCTGCCTCAAGAAGTGGAGCCTGCATTCATTATTACCAACCACTGTATTTAACCTGAATTTTTTATATAACAGGCTTTATAGCAGTCCGCCCGTCAGCTGGACATCTTAACCTGTGGACTGCCTCTAGTTCAATATGATTCTTATATCATAGTTTTGTTTATTTTACATAATTGTCTTGTGCAATGTGCAAATAAGCGTGTCTCAGGTTTCGTCATTCGGACCTGTCCACTGCCACACTGCAACTGTTCCCACTGTCTTTGTAGATACAATAATAATTTTAAAACAAATTCTGTTTTCCCCGCTGAACCAAAACTGCACCAGATCATGAGTTTTATGCACCGCAAAGCCCCTACTCAATACCAGACATGGGACTAAGTCATATATACACAGGCCACAACCACCAAGTTTGGAGTGACGTTCCAAGTCTTGATTCTTAGAATGGAGCAGGTCAAGTTAAGTCATGGTCAATTCTTAAGTAATTTCACCACCAGTTAACTATAAATGTAATAGTGATTAATTTAAAAAGTAGTCAATTTGTATGTTAATATTTGCATCTCCCCAAGTAAAGAGTTTGTGGTGTAAACAATTCAAATAAGTACAGATAAAACAGGGATATCGTTTTTATTTTTAAATAGGCATATCTGCCAATGCACTTTAACAGTGTGCAGTAATCCACATCTAAAGATTCTAATGAAAATACAGAAGTCTAAATGTTTTAAATCGTTGTCACACACACTGTATTAGCTAAAGACTGTCTGACGGAACTGTGACTTAGCTGTAGTTGAGGATTAAACCATAACTCCTCTTCATATCTGTAAAAGTAACACTTAACTCATGCATTTACAGTCCCCACAGAACAGCTGAGTAACCTGCAAGCATCACAATTACAACTCTTCATTGCCAGGCAAAAAATAGACACAATGGTGAAAAATACGTTTCACATGATTTTATAAGACAAAATAAACGCATGTCTTCCACAATGTTAATGCATCGACAACCAGACAATTAATAAGCAGAACATTTAAAGGGAAACTATGTATGAACACATGAATGAGCAGTAATTCTGTGATGGCACAAGACTTTAAACAAGCTCTGCAGACTTTAGCCTCCTGACCCTAACCCTAGCTTTAAGGTAGTCTGAGCTACTGTAAATGTAAGTGAACAAAGTCCATTTAGCCCAGACTACCTTAAATCCAACAAGTTATCCAGCTAAGCAAGAAATCCTGCTTTGTAGAACACCCGCAGGTCCTTTTGATTGAAACAGTAGTTTACAAATCCTGTCCTAGCTCTAAGTGTTCTTCCTGACCTGGATTAGGTGCTATATCCCTACTGTCTGAGTGTTAGGAAATCAACATCATCACTAATATTATGTCAGCAAGAGCACTGGGACATTTAACGTAAGTACACAAGCTGCAAATGTGCACGTGTCATTAGTTATTGACAGTATACCAACCTGTCTTTATGGGTCTTAAAATCTCAAATGAAATGCAAAGTTGTCATGAATGTCACATTTCTGCACAAGTTTCACAGACCGCTTTTTTAACTTCATCTGCACAATAACTTGTATAAGCAAAGTTATTCATTCCTGGGATCAATGCCCCTATGGCTAATTCTGCTAGGCCGCCGAACTGCGTTCACCAGCGAATGACTCCTGTTGTCCATGTGGGCAGAGCTACAGAATTTTGTATGAGGTGGCAGAAAGATTTTAATGGGCTGCAACGCGCAAACATTCTTTCAGATTTGCAGGTATATATGTACGAGGTTCGTATGATGTAAATACAATCCGTCATTACAATGGTAAGTCCAGCCGTAATGCAACAATCAGCAGTGTACTGTTTGCATATTTTGCAAACGTCACCCCAAACTGCAAGAACTACGCACACAAAGTGAAATGTGATCTGACAAAAAAGTTTAGACATCTAAAGTCTTTACATGCACAGATAGAAACTCTCTATACTGCAGTCAGTCATCCACAGAGACTAAAAGACGGCGATCAGCACCGCTAATCAGCAACGCCCAGCCCCGCCGGTAAATTTTAAGACAGCTGTTAAGCGGATTATTTGTACCATCGGGCCTCCGTATCCGTGGTTTTAACTAACAGCGGATCGAAAATATTCGGGGGAAAAAATCCAGAACGTTCCAACACTAAAACCTTAATTTGCCGCACAAATATGTTCTATATGTGATACGTTGCTTGCGCCTATACCGAACATATACAGATATTGTTTCTTGTCATTATTTTCTAATATATTCCCAGTATGACAGCTATTTACATACCATTTAAAGTGTATTACGTATTATGTGTAATGTAGAAATGATTTGAAGTATACGCGAGGGTGTCAGCAAGTCACATGCAAATACTACCCATCTTATCTAAGGGACACGGGCATCCGCGGATTTTGTCGTCTGCGGTGGGGCCTGGAACCAATCATCCGCGGATACCGAGGGACCACTGTACTGTATATGTTTTTCACGCTTGGATGTTTTACTTTCGGCCAAAAAATAAGCTCCGCGTTCCTGAGGGAGGGGGTGCTGTACGACTCGGTATTATCGTGACGATATATATTTTTTTATTAAAACCGCATATTATTTTTTTAGATACGGCCCAGCTCTACCACAGAAATACAGAGAAATGACGTAATATATGGATTCGCACGTTACTCATTCATGTAAACTACATTTACACACTTAAAACGTTACATTTCAGCGTCGCGTACCTCCCCCATGGCTCACTGGAGTCTGACGTTATGGGAGGTGGCGCAAAAGTGGAACAAACCATTACTTACTGGAGGGATGGAAAGTGGAACAAACCATTACTTACTGGAGGGATGGAAAGTGGAACAAACCATTATTTACTGAATTCTTATGAAACGTAATTATTAATTACATGTATGTTGAGTTTCACATATATTAGTTACATAGATCAGCACCTGGGTGTTGAACGAGGTGGCAGGTAATTTTCTTATGGTGGCAAACGCCACCCTATGCCACCCCAATAAATCCGCCTATTTATGGACGCACGCGACACGGCATACACAGTGGAGCCGGGCGAGGACAGAAAAAACCGAGGTGGAAATTAATATTAATTGCAGTAATAGAATGTGCTGTTTTACAAATCATTATAATAAGTATAAGTCAATATCTAAGTTTACATCGAGTCTGTTTCATAAATTAGAAAGCAAGTCTCAAGTGAGACTCAAGTCTGACTCCAGTCAAGTCATGTGACTCGTGTTACTGACCTCTGCTAAATATACACTGTTTTAGACATATGATCACTTAGGCTAGGCTAACGTGTCCTATGTGGCCACGCTACCAATTGGTGCTAGCTAGTCCAGAAAGGTCACACTGTAGACCAGGGGTGATACTGGAGTACTGGTACCTAGCAGGCTTTCCATGCTGTCTGGTCTCTGATGAATCACACCTGAACTCAGGCAGATAGTCATTCCTCAGGTAGGGTAGAGAACCTGCTGGGTCCCAGCACTGCAGGACCAGGGCTTTCTACCCCTGCTGTAGTCAGTGAGTTGTTCTTCTTCATTGTAGTTGCATGTGTGTTACAGACACCAAGTAGCAGCAGGCAGAGTGATTTGCAGTACTGGGTTGACCTGACCTGAGGTCCCACGAGGCCTCCTGGACGTAATGTATGCGTGTGCAGAATCCTAACGTAACTGGAATTCAAACAGCAATTAGTGCGTCACCCAGTCCTCCTTGTCCTTACATCACAAAAAATCTTACATAACTACAGGATGTTATGTAACTATGACACAACCATGTCGAGGTTCCCTCTTTTCCTACACAGTCTTGCACTCCATGTGTGCAGCAGACCCCCTGACGCATCGATCAGCCCTGTTAGCTTTTCATGTCTCATGCTGCACGCGCTACACGCACAGCATACAGACAAAGGCGAGCGGCCAGCCATCGACGGACCCCCTCCCCCAGGCAAAGAGATCCATCCTCACATGCATCACGGCGATGATCTGTCGCCATTAGTTAATACGCGACGAAATGTGCTAAATGGCAATTCAATCTGCATGCGGAAATTCCATAGTAACACAAAATTTCCAACGCGGTTACATCTGTACCACAGGCATGACGGAAATACAGATGGTGATACTTAAAGAGCTGAGAAGCGCAACAACTGAAATGCGACTGTATCATGATTATCGCGGAAATGGCATAGAGCTCTCAGGCTGCTTGATATCACACGAGACACCAAAAATACGAATGTAGAGCTATTATACAGTTTTAAATACGGAGTCATTTTGATCAATGCAACATGCACTTAACCAATCAAATTGATCTACTCAATTCAACTGCTGAATACGGATGATATTAGATAGATAGATAGATAGATAGATAGATAGATAGATACTTTATTAGGAACTTTCAGGGTTATAGTAGCTGAATACACACTTTTAAACAGACATTTTACATAGTAACAATAAATTATAGACAACAGTAAACATTAACAGTGCAAAGAACGTCAGGGAAAGTATTGCACGGAATTCCGTAGTATCTGCTCAGAACTAAATAATGTTGTACAGTGGGTTGTACCATGAATGTGCCTAAAGCAGTTCTGGTTCTGTGGGTCTGCTCCCGCCATAGGGTGAGGTAGGAATGCCCTAATGTAGCAGGCCGGTGCCTTTGAGCAGTGCTGCTGTTTGCATCTGCTACTGAAAGGGCACCTCTCTTTGGCCAAGATGACCTGCAGTGGCTGGGATTCACCGTACAGCCAGCAGTTTCCAGAGTGTCCTCTGTTCCGTCAAATTAAAATGATAAGTAGCTCTTAACTGTGGTTTTTTAAAATGAACCGGTGAAGGAATCACCCAGGCGGGACATATAACACCGATTCGATAAGAACATCTGGGTCACCAAATGAATCGATACATCGATGCAGAGTAACGATGAAATGCGATAGGGCTACAGGATGGACGTACAAAGGTTAAGAGATCACAACGGTTACAGGGCAAGTGTGTTGCTATTTACAGAGAGAAGATGGAAGGTATGATCTGCAGTATTTAATATCCCTATAAACAATCATGATGACTAACAAAGGAAAACTGATTTTATAACTACAACGAAGGAGAATTTGAAAGTATTCTGTGCTGTAGACGTGGCTCTGAGGGTTTTTCTGCTGTACCTGTGACTGGGAGGTTGCTGGCTTAATACAAAGGGTTGGCAGGTTGGGTTCACTGTTCACTGTTCACTGTTGGGTTCACTGTTCACTGTTGGGCCCCTGATCACCGTCCTTAACTCCAACTGCTGTTTCTCACAAAAACGTGTTACTTTGGACAAAGTCGGCTGCTAAATTAATGTAAAAATTTAGATTAGAACCTGCATTTAGGGATCTTAGGGAACTGATCACAAGTAGACAGACTGCAGCACTGGATCTGCTGTTATTATTATCAAATAGTGAACGAAAATGCTGCCTGAATGCGGATTAAAGCTTTAAAGGTGATCACACTGAAAGGTTTGTCCTTTGTGTCATTTTAAATATCCAAGATGTGTACCAGAACCTGGTTCCTGCTGTTTATGTCTGTGTGATGTGAGGCACATACACCACGTGGATGAATTCACACCGCATCTCTATACCTCACACTCTGGTTTGGGATGAGCAGGATCGAAGAGTAAGAGCAAGGTAGCCAACGTGTGCCCAGAACTTGTGGAAACTCCTCAGGACTGTTGGAGAAGCATCTCAGGTGGCTACATCTGGAAGCTGGTTGAAAGAACGCCAAGAGTCTGCAACGCTGTCATCAAAGCAAAAGGGAGCTGTTTTGAAGAGGCGAGATTTTGAGAAAATCTAAAGATCACTGTGACATTTAATATGCATGACTTCATTGCCTCAAGGCCTTTTACTATCAGGTGAATAACAGCTATTAAAGGGAGAAATGCCTTAAAAGCAGGTGTGTCCATACGTCCGACTGGTACCGTATTAATGCCCCACTTTGCACCAGGGCACCTGGAGCTGTGCAGGCACATGTGTGACTGTAGCTATGGCTAACCTAACCTAACCCTAACCTAACCCTAACCTAACCTAACCTAACCCTAACCTAACCTAACCTAACCTAACCCTAACCTAACCTAACCATGTCACAAAACCAGCCCTGAGCACCCCAGCCGCCGTCTCCTGTACATGCAGGACACTTTACAAGGATCTGGGTCCTCTGGGCCACTGGAAGGATGTGCAGCATTAACTTCTCCCGCAGCCTGATGATTAAACACTGGAGGAGTCCTCCAAGTCCCAGCTTGGGAGGCTCTGCACAAACACCCAAACTTCAGCTGCCATCCCAGAAAAGCCTCATACCTCATCTAACCTGATCTCTGTCTTAACTGAACTGCAAGAAGCAGCTTTAGCTGAATACTGAAGCGGTCCCCACCCCTCCCCCCCCCCCTCGACAAAGCTGTCATCGGCTGCCTCTGGCAGAATCCCAGCAGCTCCTCTTCTCATTCAGCTATGTCTGATGGCCAAGGTCGAAGCGCTGCTTCAGCGTGACGCTGATGCCGCCCTCCACACACCCTCTGCCACACCTCAGCCCTCGCTCCCGAGTACGGCAGCCTGCACTTTCTGCTAATGTGCTCGGCCTCCCTTTGTCAGCTGCTCCAGCTGCCTGGCACATCTTGGACCCCGGCCAGGGTTGGGGGCAGCTGTCCAAGATGCAGCACTGCTTCACTTCGTCCCAGTCGGGTCTTAGAATACTGTGGTCACATGACTCCTGGACCTCACAGTCGCTACAGCAGCTGTATCCAGGACACAGATTTTAACATGACACCCTAAAAAGCCACATAAGTAGCTCACTTTATAAATAAACCGGATTAGAGAGTATGGTTTATTATAGCAGTATGAGCCAGCGGGATGCACAGGCCGAGTTTGGGTAACATCTGGTGTTTCCATGGCAACCGATCAGGCGTTAACCTAATTAACAGGACCCAGGTGACCTTGGTTGGACTAATGGCCTGGTTAGGGGTTCTTTTTTAGGGTCGGTGGTGAGAAGGAATGCTGGAGAAGTCGAATGCTCCTGCCATAGCAAGCGAGTGCAGGGAAAGCCAATGGATATATGAGCTTGGAAAGACCCCAGGAGAGGAGGGAGACGGATTCACTAAGGGGCCCAGGAGATCGAGGGAGGGGATCTTCCTCCGAGAAAAACAACACTACGGTTTGTAGATGGGAAACACGTGGCTGGCATGTTACCTGCTCACCATCCAGTCAAATGGAGAATAGTCAGACACAATGCTGATAGACGATAGTCACAATGCTGACATGACAGACGATAGTCACGATGCTGATGGGATAGATGATAGTCATAACGGTGACGTGACAGACGATAGTCGCGGTGCTGATGTGATTTGATAAACGATAGTCACATGAGGGCAGCACAGCAGCAAGGCCACCTGCGTCGTACCTTATGAGTAAGCAAACCGCTAGAGCTCGCTGCATGTCTGTTTACTTTAGGGACTGTCAGAATGTCAAAAGTTTTAGTCGACATGCCTTGAATTTGGTATTTTAAAGGCAGCGCACTGATCAGAGCAAGTTCAGGCGTTATATAAAGGGCCAAAAATCAGGAAATGGAGCCGCTCCTCCCTTGCGGGGAGTCTCTCGTCTTGTTGACCCCAGTGTGACCCTCGCTGATGCGGCGGGCCGCCCGCTGGCTCGTCCAAGCGATCTGTCACATACTGATGAGGTGCTGAGAACCTTGTAAACTAAACTCTAAAAATAACACCGGCGATTCTGCCTATTGGCCGTTGGATTCCTTCAGGCTATTAAATGTGCTTGTTCAAGCTATTCTACGCCTCCAATATCACTTACCGCGCAGAACGCATTTTTCTCCTACTCTTTTCTCATCCATACTTTCCCTCCTCAGTACGTGTGACTGTATATGTATGTATGCTTTCAGGTTAGATATACATCTTTGCATTTTAGGCTGAGCTGAACACTCAATACGTTACTCCATTTAATTCGGCAGATGCTTTTATTTAAAGTGACATGCATTTTTCAGAAGGCAGGGTCAGACAGCAATTGCAGGTTAAGGGCCTTGCTCAAGGGCCCATGGTGAAATCACTCTGCTGACCCTGGGATCTGAACCAGTGACCTTCTGATCACAACCCGCCGAGCCACATACCACCTCCTATACGTAGACATCTATATATAACTGAAATTGTTCTATAGCTAAAAATACCTGTCTTCATTTCTACTTAATTAGAGTCATGTAAAAAATCAGGTGAAATGGCTGAATTTCCTCAGCAGAATGACAGCAGGTTCCTGTTCCCTAGCGTTTCAGGGCTGACCCACACCTTCTGGTTCCTTCCATGTCCTCCTGCCTTGGCCTTGAGCCCCTTGCTGGTCCACGTCCCACGGCAGATTCTTCCTGGTGAGCAGCCCCGCCAACGACACCTGACTCCTGTGCGTCACCCGCCACCGCGAAGCCTTTTCCCGCCCAACCGACTACGCCGCTTCACTCCGGGGTCAACAGCATCGCGTGGGATCTCGCGTGGGATCTCATGTGGGATCTCGCGTGCTACGCACGGGGTCAAAATCACCCAGCGGTCCTGCCCACGCTCCCTGGCCCTGGAAGTGTTAGGTCTCCCACGTCTTCAGCCCTTCTGTACCGTACAGAACAAGTGGAATGAAACTTCTCTCCCTGCTTCACAGCCACAGCACTAGGGGGCACCTATTTTTACGCTGGGATGTCGTCACGTGACCTGTGATGCCGACGGTCATTGGGTCTTGGCAGCTTAAGAAGAAGAAAGATAAAAAACGAAAACCTTGAGATATGACCTAGTTTTACGAGTCAGAGAATACCAAGGGAGAAATGCAAGGTATTTGTGACAGCTTGCAGGTTTATTAAAATAATCCTCCTTTTACTGCGGCTTGATAGCCACTGTAACTAGCCCGAAAGAAGCCAGCCGATAAAAAACACCTTACAGAAACTGTGAACGCCTACGGCTGAGTTTCAAGTAGCGGGGCCCCCTCTGCACTGGGGGGGCAGTGTATTTAACAGCCCAGCGAGGAGCTCATGTCATGTTCCTCCTCTGATGTCGGTGAATGTGCCGCGGCTGCTGGCAGAAGCCTGACGGCTGTGGTTCGCTCTCCTCTCTTACGGCATCGTCCAGCCACAGACCGCTAACCACCCTGACAGAAACACGACACTGAGCAGATGCTCTATAGTCTGCTATGTTCATCCGACGGGGATGCCAGATAAGGATTACCTCAATAATCGATTTAGGGAATCCCAAGGAGCTAGAAATTCTTGGCCCTCTGACAAAATGTCACCTTGGGCCCCTGTAAAGCGCTGGACCCCCCCGAATCCACCAGGGTATCCTCACCCCTGCTGCAGCCCTGATACCAAGGCTACAGCTCAGGCAATTTTAGCAATTCTGTGAATAAATTTTCCATTTTAGGATCTTACACCTATCTGATGATTGTCAGGTTAAATTATGTTTCTGATGCCGTTCTCCTGTAACTGTGAAATATTTACATGAAATCTGTATATGTTTTCATCAGCATAATGATTAAGATATATAAATACCTTTGACCTACAGATGCGCTGTAGATGTAACCACATAATGTGCGGTAAAACATTGCAGACACTCGCCGGCATAGCTGGTAGAGTACCTTAACATCTGACAGGCTGGAGTGAGTGTCTGAGCCAAGGAATTCATTATCTCTGCTCCATGGCACTGTGCTCTATCTTATCACACGTGTGACAAAGTGAGTCGTGGTGTTTGGTCCAGCCTGTATGTGGGGAGGTGACATGACACCTCATTATGTTCCCCTGCCCAGGAGAGATTACCAATCACTCTCCACAGATCCTTTAGCAAAACAGGGTGTGCCTTTTCGTCCCTAAAAATGAGGCCTCATTGTGTAGAGACAACAAAATCCTGCTTTTCACCACATCATCGATGAATGAAACATTTCAATGGTAGATAGAGAGGATGCCAAGGCACCAAGACACCCCTAAATATCTGAGAATGGAAGGCCACAGAGGATTTGCTGAAACAAATACAACAGTATTTGCAAGCACAGACTGTGAAGGACCTTCAGTTGTCAGGAAGCCAATGGTTAAAAAGTGTTTGGATGTAATTAAACGGGCAGATTGAGTGCCGGGAAGAGGCCGGAAAAGTGCAAAGCAAAAGCAACGGTTATTACGGCGGCGCGCGGTGTTTGTTTGCCTGGCAAAGCCCCTGCCACAACGTACAGATCAACACCTCCGCATCGTCCGTTTTTACGGCGCTCATGGGTCAACAAGCCGGCGCTCTCTCTAAAAACGATGCATTCTGGCAGAATTATTTATAGCCCATGAATTATTAAGGGACACGCCCGGACCCGCAGTGTTTATAATAAGGGATGCTAGCGCGCGCTGCATCTCGTGCGAGAGCTAAAGGCACGTGACATGTGCACCATAACCTAAGCGAATGTAAATACAAATACAAACATTGTTCACGTTGTGAGTTATAGCTCTGCGTTTTATTAGACTATCTTTATTTTTTTTCATTTTAAAATCCAAGGCAGCAGCATATAAGAAATAAACAATTCATTGTGTATGACATTCAATGATTCATGTAGGCTTATTATCATTAGCTAATCAGAAAAAAGTGAACTTTACCTCGGGATAAATCTACCGCAGATAATGTCCATAACACATTCTGAACTACGTACAATTCACATGAAATTAAATAATTTTCGAAACGTACTATTTACCTATGTCCGCATTTCGCTTAAATCTAAATATGCATGTTGTATTAGCATACAGCTTTAAATGAAACTTGCTTGTAATGTTAGAATTTACATTTATCTTAAAATGTACTTCCTTTGTTCCCTTTCGGTCTCAACCAACAGCGTCTGACCACAGACCTCACATCTCAGTCCATCTCCATCATTATATACCGGTGTTCTGTCGATATATGCTGCCTTGTCGAAAAATGCTACCGTAGTGCTAATCGATAGCCCTAACCCTAACTCTTACCCTAACCCCCCAAAACCCCTAAAACCCTTACCCTAACCCTAACCCCTAAAACCTAATCCCAAAACGGTGGAACTGCACATGCGCAGAAAGGCTGGATAGCACGTCTCCATAGGTAGTATTTTATGACAGAACACCTGCACGGTTCACTGATTTCATGAAAGTGTGGAGCGGCTTTAACATAAATAATTAAGGAAACATCACCAAAGAAAAGTGATCTGTGCAAATTACAAAACCTCATCTTTACTGTTGTTCCGGCACAGCGTACATTTGAGGTTTTTTATGCATCAAACAATTCCATCAGTAAGGTGAAGCGATATAACATACACAACGTGGGATTTTACTTGCAATATCACCCCGGCACAGTAGGAGGCGGTAATGGTTACAGTGCCAGCTCTTGCCTGGCTCCTCGGCCCGGTGTCACAGGAGAGATGGCAGCACAGATGAGACTCTTCTCCCTTCACCTGCAGGGCATCTGCCTCGTTTGCACTCTATAGCCTGCTCCTCGTCGTGGTCTCACGCCTTGGTCCTGAGCCGTCCCTACACTACTGCGCACCTCCTACCCAGCGCCACCTGGCTACTCCCTCGGATAAATCTTTGCCGCCCACCTTACCCTCTGCTTAGGCTGTTTATTCCACACCTCACTTCCACTGGCTTACTGCTACCTTCATCACTCTTGCTCCTGTCGTGCCTTCAGTTCCTGGGCACTGGAACAAAGAGCACATCGTATACCTGCACGGCAGCTGCGGCCGCAGCCTTGTGCTCTGACTGCCCACCAAGCAAAGGTCTGCTGTCTGTGTTAACATTTTACAGTTTAGTACGTAGAATTTAGTTCAGATATATTAACGGCCAAGTCTGTAATCTGCTTGTTATAGACACACTAGTTTTCCACTACATTTCGATCATGTACTGAGTAGAGATTAGATGTATTTCCCTGAGAGCTGCATTATCTACAAATAACACCGTTTTCTATTTCTGTGTGACAAGCAAGATGTGGCATGCTTTGTAATATTTCGAGGTGCCAGGTTTTTTTAACTGCTAAATAAGGTCCTTTACGTTTCAGTTCAGGAGACTGTAGACGTGTGGAAGCAGACTTGCTGAAAAAACTTAATGTGGGCAGAGTGAACGCATACAGTGATTACTCTAAACAAGATAAGGGCCGCCTCACAAAGCAATAATACAAACCCCAATTAAGAAGCGCCAAAAATAATTCAACTTCATTTCAGGATATGTACTTTAAAAAACGAGGCTCTCCATTCAGATATACAGGTCGCGTGATTGAGTAATTTCTATGCAATATTATATATTTTGTTATATAAATAAATTGTAGCTCCCTACTGCAGCATCACCGCCACCCACGCCATCTCTCCGCCTGCTTGTAATGACTCTCGGAAGACCGAAGAGTGGGCAGTCCCAGAGTCTCAAAGTCCCACAACTTGGCCAACAGCATCAGTGACTCACTCGTGCCCTTGAAATCGTGTGTTATATATTTAAAAAAATAAAATAAAATCGACCCTATTGACACGAGTAACAAAACAGATACTGCAGTTTACGATTACTTTATTAATGAAATTTAATCAAGGTACTTATAGTAATTTGGCAGCAATTTTTGCCAATATTACAACCTTTACAACTGCAGAAATGTAGCAGAACAGAAACTGATTATTTAGCTTATTTGATTGTTTATTGCTGGTAATTTTATTTTGTTTTTTATGTTGGTTTGTTTTACGTAACGCATTTTGGTTACAGTACTTCTGCTGTTGTTTTAAATGTGCTATATAAAGAAATTGACATTAATGATTATGGGCATCACAGGATTATCGTCTTGTTATAATATGTTATTATTATGATTGTTATTATTATTATTATCGTTGTTGCTATTATTATTAATTATAAATAATAATAATAATACAAGATAATGTATATATCTGTGGTAAGTTGCCTATTTCATATTTCTGCATATATGAAGTACTTGCAGGCTCAGACTTCCGTGCTCCGTCTCTATTAGGCGTTACGGCGCAGTCCAACCTCCTGCACTTATCCTTGCTCGTTGCGCCATCAGCGGATGTATTGCAATGGATTGCGTCTCCCTCCGTTGTACGCGCACTGTAGGCTACTATTGCCGCTCAGAAGCGCAGTCCGCACTTTGGCGGCCCTGTCAGCTAAATGATATTCAAATAGATGATGACACTGCTGCTGTCATTATGTCATAGTGAAGTTCATGGGGAGCAAACAAGTGACACCTAGGATTCGCTGTTACCTTGCCTATAAAATATTACACATTCTATATTCTATATATGCTATATATGTCCTTACCTTGTTGTTTAATATGTAATCATATCGTATACGCCGTTTTAACACATAGTTTCGTAAACTGAACAATACAAAAATAAAACATAATTATATGTATAATAAAAAATCATTAAATTAATGCATTATATATACATAATTTATGTATATATATTTATGTATATCACAATATCACAGACACACACGCACAC
>JABJVO010000048.1:700577-711757 GCA_026770805.1 Boulengeromyrus knoepffleri
CATAACATTACTGGGGGGGAATGGCAAGGCGGGCTGTCCTTCCTGTCATCTGATAAATTTCCCACTTGGGACCCCCCGGCATCATCCCCCCCCCAAAGATAGAACCCCCCCCCCCCCCCACACACACACACATCTGAAATCTATAACTAATTATTAATGAATTCTCCAGTGGCCACAGCCGCAGACCGGAGGACATGCTTATTCCTCACGGCAGGTAGATTCCACGCCAGTCAGTCTTTCGCTTGAGGTGAAATGGCAGTTCGGTTCTCGCAGTTTTGCTCTTCAGATCTGTTGAGTTTTAATAAAGCTCCTCTGTTCTGACTTCCAGCCCCTGGGTCCCGAGGATCTTTTCACCATCCTGGAGGAAATGAATTTTGTATATGGCTTGACAGCCCCCTCCCGGGACCCTGTGGTCGGGGGTCCTGTGCACACGAAAGCACAGCTAACTGGGGGGGCAGCGTGTTTTGTAGGCTTTGTTTTCAGTCATTTTTGAATGCCTAGCAGATATCTGAAGATGTACCAGTCTCACCTCTGACAAAGGCTCTGTCTGCCTTATAGCGTGGTGTTACAGGGTAAAATTCAATTCAGTTTTATTTGTATAGTGCATTTTCACAACATTACATTGTCTGAAAGTGCTTTACATTAGGCGACAATGGAAAGGAAAAACTCCTTAGTAGGAAGAAACCTTGGGAGGAACCAGTAAAAACAGGGAGATATTACTGTGTAACGTGGAACAGCCACTGGTTCGGGAAGAGGGCGAATCAGTGGCTTCTGTCCACTGAAGAGGGAGGGAACCTGGAAAAAAGTAACGTACAGAGCATTTTTTTTAATCTATTATGTGTTAGAAACCAGTAACGGGTCTGGGCAATGGAAACCAGTAATAGGTCTGGGCAATGGAAACCAGTAACAGGTCTGGGTGATAGAAACCAGTAAAGGGTCTGGGCGATGGAAACCGGTAACTGGTCCGGGCGATGGAAACTGGTAACTGGTCTGGGCGACGTAAACCAGTAAAGGGTCTGGGTGACAGAGCACCTACAGACTGAAGGAGCTCCTCACGGCCTGATTGGTGGGCACTGGGCTCCTCACGGCCTGATTGGTGGGCACTGGGCTTCAGGGGGAGGGAGAGGTTTTCAATGTGCAAAGACTTTCCATCATGGATCTTTGTCATGACTCATCGAGAGCCCTCACTTACAGACATTTCCCATGTGAATAATACCCCCCCCCCCAATCTATATCTATGTAAACGGGGTGGGGGGGGGGGCATCGGGAACTCTCCTCTACTGATCTATTCATGAAAGTCCAGTTTATGCACAGCTCACAGAAGCAGGACGAAGGGACTCGAATCAGCTCCAGGAGAGTATAATCCCAGCGGGAAGGGACGCCGTCCCCAGCTGCATCGTGGAGCAGCAATTTAAGGTGCATTATGGGATGCCTGGCACTGGAATATCGACCCTCCAGTGATTGTCGAGTGCCGATGATATTTCCTGAATACAAAGCAGCACAGTCTCCTGTAGCTGTGAGAGAAACACATGTAAACATCACAGATGAGCACCCTAAAATAATAGTTTAGAAAAAATAAGCAAAAACTCGCATCCCATTAAAACGTGACAAATGTATTCCATGGCCCATTCATTTGGGAGGCGAGCTTTTGTTCTTGTGCAAAGAGCATCTTCGGGACGGATGATTAACATCTGTGTCCCGTGCAAATGAGCAGCCAGGAATGTGGCCTTTAATTGGACGCTCAGTGCCACCCGGGTCACATGACAGGCTGCCAGGACTCTGCCTTCGGCCCGGTGACGCAGGCCGCGTTTCATAAGAGGAGTGCGAGAATGGGAGGGTGTCAGAAGGGGAGGGGGTGGGGGTGCTGACATATCAGCTGCTAATGTGCATGACGAGCCTCCCTTGGGGGTCCAGAAGCCCTGGGGGGGTGAGTCTGACCTGATCAGCTCCTTCTGAAACAGCTCAGAGAAGTTTAGAGAGAAAAAACAGGCAGATAGACGCTGACATTTAAGCGAAGCTTTTAAGCCTGTGCTTTCCACTTTTCACAGGGAAGCGTTTTCTTGTCGTTCCCCTCACCTCGGATCCCCCCCGTTCCCTCCCAGCAGAGGGGGGGTCACACCCAGACGCACAGCCCGCTACGCGCTCTGGCTACACCCAGAGCCAGACGCTGATAAGGAAGCTCGATCGGACCTGATTACATGTCGCTATCGCGCCCGGCGCACCTGCAGTTTGGCCACGGGCCTTATCTTGTACGTTTTGCCATGACTGCACTGCCGTTTAACTCTGAGTGGCTTTTTTGTCCTACTCCTGTCTGACCTAATGTCACTGCACCTAATTTCTGTTATCAAGTTGTTATTTTGACCACAGTTTTCTCCACTAGATGTTTGTTGTTGAATGTTCGATTAAAATAAAAACCAGTCAGCTTCACGTAACCTGAATACCAATGAAGAAGCTTAACAGGAGTGGTGAAAATGACTGTTCCACCCCACTGGGGAAAGAAAAGAGGAAAGAACATTCTGGACACCAGACCAGATCCCCAGTGGACTAAGCAGCCCATCATCCCAGGAAACCTACTGTAGATATGAACAATATATAAAAGTGCTATTAGGGATCCATCCATCATCTGCAGCTCTTTGTGGTCACAACTGCAAATCTATAATAACCCAGAAATTCAAATTCAAACCCGAACATATTACTAATGTTCTTAGAATAGTCAGCACTTTGGCAGTGTGTCTGACCCGGGAATGGAAGGTGACCCTGTTATGGAGATGATCCTGTTAAGTGGGTGACCTTGTTATGGGAGGTGACCCTGTAATGGAAGGTCACCCTGTTATGGGAGGTGACCCTGTTATGGACTGGCATCCTGCCCAGGGCGTTTCCAGCTTCCTGCTGAGCCCTTGCTGGAATCAGCTTCAGGTGTGACGAGAGGACATAGAGAGTGATGGTATCTGAAGTCCTCTCTGCTGGTCACTCATTGGAGCTTCAGGGGACCATATTTCCTATGATAGCACCTTAACGCGAGTGACTCTGTCCTGCCTTTGAACTTGCAGTAAAGCAGCAGCCCACTGCATCAGGACCAGGATTTTAAATGTGACTTGGGGCTGAAATGTACAGGAACTTTCAGTACTTCTTTGAATTTTTATGAGTCTTCCGCTCTCCTCCATGTAATGCATTCAGCACACGGGCGCTTTCAGTCACACCGCTCCTGCTCTTTCATGTGGTCCGGATTGTCCCCTTACACCCAGGAGTTGATCTGTTTTTGTGATTCCTTTCAGCCGCCCGTGCAATGGAACAATCTGACGGCACTAGATGGACTTACAAGATGGCGTCCTGGTGTGGGCGTCACCATCAGCCTCACTCTGAAGATCTCCTCCATCCTTCAGAGGAGCTTCTTGGGTCTGAATTCCAGCATGAGCCTTTATCTGGCAGCGAGAGCACAGCGATAGGTTGGCGATCCAGGCATCAGATGTTATTATACTGGAAGCTAGAACCTCGTACTGATGGTTACATTCCTGCTGGGAAGAAGGAGAGTGAGATATTCTGCAGTGAGCAGTGGCCCCGGTGCACGCCGTGGCGAGCAAGGAGGAACTCCACCGCGGTAGAACCAGAGCGAGGAGGAGCCCCCCTGCGGCAGAACCAGAGCGAGGAGGAACCCCACCGCGGCACAACCAGAGCGAGGAGGAACCCCACCGCGGCAGAACCAGAGCGAGGAGGAACCCCACCGCGGCAGAACCAGAGCGAGGAGGAACCCCACCGCAGTAGAACCAGAGCGAGGAGGAGCCCCCCTGCGGCAGAACCAGAGCGAGGAGGAAACCCACCGCGCCAGAACCAGAGCGAGGAGGAGCCCCGCTGCGGCAGAACCAGAGCGAGGAGGAGCCCCCCTGCGGCAGAACCAGAGCGAGGAGGAGCCCCGCTGCGGCAGAACCAGAGCAAGGAGGAGCCCCTCTGTGGCTGAACCAGGGCCGTCCTGCACCTGCTACATGGTGTTACTTACTGATGTCAGATCCAGCCAATGCTGCTTCTCTGTATCAGTCTTGCCTTCATTCTTCTATCTCAAAACATTGCACAATTCAAACTAAGAAAAAAAGCATAATTGTGCACTAAGTAGGGAACGCTCCGGCGACGTTTTTACCCATGCCTCAGAGAGAACATTTCACATAATAGAATAAATAACAAAGTACAGATATTTGTCTGCAGTTTATCACTTAAATGGAAAATCCAAGGTTCATCCTGGTCTGTAAACACTGCCCTGCACTGCCCATTACCCAGCAATACCGGTTAACTTGATGTCTAGACATTAAATCTGTATTAGGGAGGGATAGGAACAGAGTGAGCTGGGGTGGGGGGTGCTGTGGAGTATTGGAGGTCATCTTCAGGCTGGGGGGGTCAGTCTGGCTCGTTTCTGCTGCAGCTCCCTGCTAGTTTTGGACTTGCTTCTAAGTGACGGTGTTTTTGTTAGTGTCAAAGCCTCTTCTCACAGCGGAGACCATGGCGGTCGCTCACAACATTAGCGTGCTGAGGCAGCTCGGGGCTGTGTGTGTGGCTTAGTGGGTTAGGCCTCAGCGCCTGGGAGCAGAAGGTTGTTAGTTTGAATCCTGTGTTTAGCACGGTAACCACATCTGAGTCAGGCCCCTGATCCAGAAAGGTATCCGTCAAGGTTTGTTTGCATCTGGGACCAACGGAAATCAGGAGACGCGTCCAGCTGCAAACAATGGGAGTGGAGAAAGAAGATGGTGCCTGAAGCTGCGGCAAAATATTTTATCATTCAGTACATTGAGCTTCTTTTTATGTAACAAAACACAGTACAGGTACTGTATCTGTATCACATCTGCATTACTGCAGCTGTCCGTCACAAATACATCACTGTATGTATACTGTATACAGTTAGATATGACAGTGGGTCATTATACAGCTGGCAGTGCTGCCCATTCTCCTGTGCATGTTACGCTAAGCGATACGCCCGCTAATGTCCTGCAGTCAGGCATCTCTTGATCAATGTTTATTATTCAATGCAATTGGGCGTGACTCAATAGGACATAAGTTGACGGATACTTGTATATGTGTGTGTGTATCTTTAAAAAGGAGATGGGATATTTGAAAACTAAAGTGTTCCACTGTAACTGTAAAAATGGCAAATAAGGCGCCTTTTCAAGTTCTTTGGATTTGTCAACCACACCTTGCAGTAAAAACTCCCAATGTGATTCACTCAGTGTTCACTGTGCACGAGCATTTTGTAAATTATGCATCAGTTCCATATATAAAAGTGGTGCTCACAACAGACATGACCAGCGCAGATTTGTGGCACCAATATGGCGTTGTGACACATGAGAAATGAAGATTCATGTTGTGTTGGGACATGAAATGGTGCAGAAACTGTTGCCCTGGGGGACTGTGTTCAATGTGGACTCAGTGGGAAATAGATTTTATTTGTCATAACTATTGCTGTTTTTTCTCCGCAGGCTTTTGGCCCCGGTAGGGAACACATTTCTGCTGTCATTCCTCAGCTGCGTTCTATCAGGGAGAAAGTCCTCCCCCATCTCTGCTCTGAGGGAGCAGCCAGACAGGCGAGCATTCGATACCCCGTCAAAGCCGAGGCCCCCACCTGCAGCCGAACACACTAATCACGGGGGCCGCTGGCTGGCGTCCGGGGGCTCCGAGGGTCGCAGTGTGTTTATTTACACCTTAGTCCTGTGCCCGTTTGTCTGCTTCTCCCGCAAACGGCACCCAAAGCACCTGCATGAATCACATATGGTTATACTCATAGTATATACGCAATATTAAACTTTTCTAGGAGTAATATCTTCATTTTATTGGACTGTATTTCTCCATTTTTTTAGGAGTCTCCACCGTTTTATCCCCAAAAGATTTTTTTGATTATGCTTCATTCATCTTGTGAGGCTATGCGGCCTGGGGCGTGAGGCGGGGGCAAAGCACTGGGGGGGGGGGTTGCCAGTCCGTAATTGGGCACACCCCCACCCCCTTGGGCAATTCGGTTGGCTGTGCTGCATTTCATTTCATTATTACATTTAATTTCATTTCATTTTTTAAAATTTCCTTTTGTTTTCATTTCATTCCATACAGTATTGAACCATTATGACCATTATTAGTTAAGTTTCTTCTTTAGAAATCGATCGGTTTAATAACCTTAGACTCACTGCTCATGTTTCAGGACATTTCACACCAGAGATTTCAAAATAAGAGTCAACAAAGTTACACTTCAATGGGCTTATTTGATTCTTTTTGAACGGGCCCTTCCAAAAAGTGTTTACATTCACCAGAGCATTTTACTTTCTCAACAAACAATTGCCGGTTTCCTGCTGTTAGGAGTGAAACATGAGCCTTTTTGAGGTCAGAGGTCACAGAACCATGCACCAGTGAACTCGCCATGACGGGAAAGGCTGCGTCAGTATCAGCTTACGCACTCCATGCCTGGGAAGGCGTCATGCTCTCCGGTGTGGAAGAGCAGGTACTGAGCTGTCCTTAATGGCAAAAAGTGCCAAAACTTTGAATGGACAGTTACTCTTGAAGACATAACGGAGTGTTTTCCGTGAGAAACTCAGCCAAAAAAACAAAAAACGAAGGAAATAGGCCTTAACTTTGCCGAGGAAGTTGATTTCATCATTGGCAAAAAATGTCTGCTGGCCCTTGTGGATAAAGGTGTGTTACCACAAAAAGAGACTTTGTTAATTCTGTGTTTCCGGTCCTCCCCTGCACCGCAACGCATTTTCATTCTAATAAGCACTTTCCCAACTCGGCTGGCTGTGCTGCCCCCTCCTGGCCACTTGCTTGTTTGGGTGGCCGCCTCTGCAGTGACGTGCTTACGCTACCGCAAGCAAACCTCCGAACACCTTTTTATACTTATATAATTTTACTTTACAGGACACTTCACGTAGGGTAATTGGCCTTGGGGTCCAAGCAGTTACCATAGAAACACAAAACATTTTTTGACCTTAGTCGTAAAAATCAGGAAACAGTTTGTCCTGAATGAGTTAACCTGAGTGGCTCCCGAAACCATGAAGGCTTGTTTACTCTCAGGCAGCTGGAGTTAATTAATGCTGCTTCGGCCACCAGACAAAAGCTCCTACAAAGCTGCTGGCTTTGGTGGCTCCGGGCTGCTTCGGTACGTTGGGAAGCCTGCGGTCTGTCGGCCACGGCCCTCGTCCTTAACTCTGGTATGACCATGCATCCCTTGTTTTGCTACTATCGACACCATGTCATTTTCACGCTCCCAAACTCACCAGCTTCCCTCCTGTCTCAAGGCAGTGAAGTCTGCAGGTCGGAACCCGGAGCACCCTAACCCTAACCCTAACCGGCCGTAGCGTGTCGACAGAGGTCATTTGGAAACGTTTATCCCAGAAGAGCAAGATCTTATAATGGAGGTGGCAGAACAGTAAATACAGTGTTGAAAAAGACATCTGACAGCCATTTTCCTATCGGTCACATTATTATAATTATTATTATTATTATTATTATTATTATTAATACCCAACCACTACCCCCGGAGGACAACTTTATTTTTAATTAGTTGAAAAACAGATCGATACATTAAGTGAAACCGTTGCAAATCAGCCCCCCCCGCCCACCCCCCATTATGAATTAACAGTACGCAAACGGAGAAATAAGACATGACGGGTAAGACTGTGCAGGTTGACGTAGACAGACGAGACAAGACAAAATAAAGCAGTACGTTCACTGGGATTACTGGGGGTTTTCTGTGCAGTTGTCAGAATTACATTTGTCACATTAATATCGAACCTATTAATAAGAAAGAAAACATTTTGCTATGTTTTAACGGACCTCACATCAAGTTTGTGCTGGATGAATGTCTGAATGATCTGCACAGCAAAATCGGCGAGTCCACCGATCCTAAGCGATAAGAGGAAGACGAAGGCTGAGCTCTGCATTTACGGCCCTCAGACCTTCCTCCTAAGGAATCCTCTCAGTGTACCTGCTAATCAGCCATTTGGTCGCTGTGATGATTTTAAGTGAAAAATCGGTGCTTCTCCTGTGGCTGCCTGTCAGTGACTCATCTAACAAGCTCGCCCTCCCAGGAAAGCTGTAAACAAACACCCTACTTACGGATCAAAAGCCACCTCTCATCCCCCCACCCACCACATGGGGGCTCGTAAATGGGCTCCAGAAAACAATGCCGGCCCACAAAGGGATGTGCAAATAAAGACCAGGCTGCAGCAGTGAGAGAACTGGGATGTGTAAGCATTCATGCGACCCGTTTGCTGCCCGGACAGGACGTTACGGAGGACGACCTCTGGACGGTACCGGCCAACATCCTCGCTAACGCGGTCCTCGAAATGCGTCGCTGTTCGCATGAAGCGTTAAATCTTCAGATCCATGAAAATGTAAAGCTGATGCTTCCGTTTCACCCAAGACGTTTTGAGAATAAGTTGGGGGGGGGGGTTGCTGGAGCAGCAGGGAAGCCGAACGGCGCTGCATGGGCAGAACGGTGCGAGCGTCCGCTTCCGGGGTACCGGTGCTGCCAGGGGTGATTTACAACCGGACTCAGCATCTCCAGACTGTAAAACAGCATCATGCAAGGCCTCCGCTCTTACAAGCTAATGACGACGTTAAGGGCAAGTTCATAAAAATATACAGCTGTGCTATTTGGCGAAATATGGGGGAAAATTGTCGCAATGAAAGTAGACCATAAAACATTAACCCTGGGCCCAAATAAAATAGCATTTTTCATGTTGGTCCCCATTATTTGTTTGTAAGGAAAGTTAATTGAGAAAACAAATGGCCAAACTTTTCCGGCAGAGAGAATGATCCGGTGGCTGCCTAATGTGGCAAAACCCACTCATCCGTCTGTCAGACCAAAGAGCACTGCAGATTGCAAGGGTCACCACCAGGATCATACACCACCGGGGGGGCAGAACTAGCATGGTCATTTCCACTGATTCCTATCCAGTTCCCCCGCAGGTATCGATCCATTCAGCTCCGTTTTAGAAACAGTTCCCTTTCAGGTGTCATTAATCTGAAATTAAAATTGAGTAAGAACAACTGCAGGTCGATTTCCCTCCTTTACAATCCAATTCCTGTTTTGAAGTGACTCAGTTTCTATAATTGAGTCCTGTATGTGTCCATGGGGATTTTTAAAAATACATTTATAGATTTTCATGCTGATCGTTCGCGGCCTTCTGCTCGTGATGCTCTGCTCCTGAGTCACGTGTCTCCGGGACATTCTGAGACTCCCCAGGCAACTGAACCCCCGCTTGTCCACTGTGCCCGAGATGGGGGGGGCAGCTGTTAGCGCTGTTCCCTGGAAAGACAGCGGCCTTAATGAAGGGCAGCGTCCTCCTGACTCCATACTGGCTGGAGAAGCAGGAAACTACAGGACAAATTCTACAGAACTCAATTAAAAAGGAGTCATTATTGCCACCTTCACAGTGCAAGAGGACGTTTTGTCTTTCTAGCTTTTGAGCCATTGTCATTCTGCGCATGCACACTGAAATGAATCACACTGAAATGAATCACACTGAAATGAATCACACTGAGCGATGATATTAAAATTGACAGAAAATAAATGTTTTTGAAAAGAAGTGTAACAATTAGTGCTCTGAGAAAGGCATATACACATGCACACACACACATAGAAATATATGTATAGGAGTTTAGAAGAGTGCAAACGTTTCTACATCAGTGTTTATACTGAAATGAACTGTTGCAATATTTATAGTAATACCAGTTTATGTTTTTCTGGAAATGTTCATTTTCGAAAGGAAAATTGACAACAATAATACCGACCAACCTACAGAAAGCAGGAGCCCCTAGCCATTCCCCAAAGGCATCGAATTGTCTGAAAACAGAGGATTCTCTTTACCCAAATTTTGACGCCCTGGCTCCTTCACAGCTCAGGCCTGGTTTAGCCAGCTGGTTGGGGTCCCGAATGACCCTTCACGGCCCCCAGAGGCTGCACCGGACACGAGTTTGTTCAGCCGACTCGGCAGAAGTCAACTCGCTGAATGACTCCTCTTGTGTCTTGTGCTGACGCATGTTTCAGAGTCTTCATCTGGTGTTTTTCGGCATGTGAGGTCGTCCGCAGTCCTGTAACTGGCCCAGGCTGGTGGAAAAGCCAGAGTTAACGCGAATAGATAGATTGATAGATAGATAGATAGATAGATATAGATAGATATAGATAGATAGATAGATAGATAGATAGATAGATAGATAGATAGATAGATAGATAGACAGATAGAGATAGATAGATAGATAGATAGATAGATAGATAGATAGATAGATAGATAGCAAGGCAGGGAGAAACCCAGCATGAGGCGATAAAATAGGCCTAATAATAATTATCATAAGAATGATCATGATTTTTTTATTGATGTCATTCATCAGATGAACCTTGAAGCTCAGGTCATTTTCTGTAGATGAAAAATTTACAGACAGCTGACAGAACTTGGTAAGAGACTTTTAGGTTCTTATTTGAGAAAGCGAATGCAATACCAGCATCTCCAGCGTAGGACCGCACTACAGGATCACATAAAGGATCATATAAAGGATTACATAAAGGATCACATAAAGGATCACATAAAGGATAACAGAGGATTACATAAAGGATTACATAAAGGATCACATAAAGGATAACAGAGGATTACATAAAGGATCACATAAAGGATTACATAAAGGATAACAGAGGATTACATAAAGGATCACATAAAGGATAACAGAGGATTACATAAAGGATTACATAAAGGATTACATAAAGGATAACAGAGGATCACATAAAGGATCACATAAAGGATTACATAAAGGATCACATAAAGGATCACATAAAGGATTACACGGTCCTGTACATGGTACTGTCCTGTACATGGTCTTGAAGCGTGTCGTCCTTGAGAGCAGAATGTGACAGAGATTCTGAAGCACTGCTGCAGTGAGCTCAACTATTTTCAAACCCAGTTCACACTTGGGCTGGACGCCGGCCCGCTGCGCAGTTACAGCTTGGATATTTAAAGCGTTTTCTGAAACACCTTCATCTTCATACCATGAGGACTAAGGAGATGTGTGTGCCAGCACAGCAGCTATGGACCTCACATCTGAGCAATGGGACGTTCTAGAAGAAGCCTGCCATGCGCATTCAGATGGGTTTGATGGTTCCTCTTGGAGGGTGGCTCTGCGGGTCGTACCCAACAGGATCCCTCCCACCTGCCTCAGCGGGT
>JABJVO010000048.1:732249-747477 GCA_026770805.1 Boulengeromyrus knoepffleri
AGGGCAGGGGAGGGGGAAGAGGGAGGAGGAGGGGGGGCGTCCCAGACCCCGCAGGACCACGGCGCTCCGAGAGACGCGTCTCTGCTGGCCCTTCAGAGTGGTTGCACCACATGATCCAGGTCATCCTTCTCACCCTGTTTAGATCTTCACTCTGGAGGCGTTTTCCAAAGGCTCTGGCTCTGCTTTCTGTCACACCTCAGATCTGAGCACATCTTGCCAGAAAATCTGGGTGGGCTTCGCCTCCCTGAAAGTTCTATACACATTCCGGTCGGTGATTTCTCACTGTTACGTCTCTCAGCAGTGACGTGACTTGGGTCAGCGCGTATGAACACAAATCAGCGACTTATACTGTTCAAATTCACTTGCAACATTACTTCTAATAAACTTGTCAAACTTGACAAAGACTGAATCGTACCGCCTGCACTAGAGATTTATTTCAAATAAAAACATCTTTTCTGCTACCTTGGATGTCTCCATCATTTCCAGCCCCCACGTCTTTATTATTGTCTGCCTGAAAGATCTCAGCCCGGTTATTGGTTCAGTCGCGTCTCCCAGTCAATCAAACACTGTGTTCTGATGTTAAAACATGAGGCTGTAACTGCGGGAAAAACAGTTTCGTTTAGAGCCGATTCATTCAGATGTACATTATGCTGCTCTAGAGGAATTTCGGGATCTGGGCTCCCATAACTGCCCCCAGCACCCCGATAAGACGACAAATGGCATCCTGCGTCTTTAATATCCAGCGAGAAGCGGGCCCACCCTTGCCTCTTTTTGGCCTGCAGTTCAAATTAAAGCCAATGAGCACCTGCTCTGGCCTTTGCCCACAGTGCCTGGAGTGACAGCGGTCAGCCGGTGTGAGGCCTGCTGCTAGCGCCGGGCACAGGAGGCAGGAAGGCCTGCTGTTTATTGCTGGAAAATCACTGTCCTCCTAATAAGAACTGTGTGTCTCAGTACAATCTATAGGCATACAGAGATTCACCTCCGTGGATGTAACTCTGACAAAGTTTGCTCTTTCTTTTTCAGTCTTCTTGGTCTATCAATCATTGTCTGCCTTCCTCACTTTAATGCTCTAAACAGTGCAGCTTTATAGCAAAATGGTCCAGCTCTGGATGTTTGTACAGCCACGTCCATAAAGCTCAGAGCCTGTGTAACTGCAGCACACAAGGACAAATCGCAGGGAGGCCTCTGCTGCCTGACGGCGAATAAACAGCAGCTTTGGTCCGGCTGGGGGTAGCGGGGTTTGGGGGGGGGGCGATGCGATTATGGCAGGCAGACTTTCGCCTGGGCCCCCCCTGCTGCTTTCACAGGTCCAGAGAGTAATGGCCTTTCTGGTTAAACTGGGCAGACTTCATGGCAGACCACCGCAAAGAGAAGCCCGCTAGCCAGCAGCATCTCCGTGGGGGGGGGGGGTCATGTTAGCTGGTGGGATGATCATAAATTCCCCGATAAGAGGCGTCCAGCGTTACTGACGGGCCTAAAGTACACAGAGGATGCCATGATGGATTTCCAGTGCTTCTGAAGTGCTGTGTCAGCAGATCAAAGCTTCGTGTGTCACTGGAAAAATAAAACGACAAATGTAATCTGTTCTTATACGAGAAATTTAACCCCATTTTGGTGTTGATGGTCAGTACATTACAATCCTTTAGGATGGAGCCGTATCCACGCGCTCGCCGATAGAGCGCCGTGTTTCTCGAAACTTCTGCCCTTAATTTGATTTCCAGTGTTGGGCTTGCAGATGGAAGATAAAATTCCTTCCGTCTTCTACACGAGTACATCTCGGCTGCTGAACCCCGGGGGCAGACGCAGTGAGATTGGAAATATTACATGTTGAAACAGCATAAAACCAGCTGGGCAGTAATTTTTTACCACTGCAGAGTACATCAGTTTAATGAGTGTATTTTAATTTGCTAACTTTAATGCGAACCAAATGCAAAAGAATAATAGTGATTAAAATCACCCTCGTTACTCATTTATTTTTTTGAAGTGTTTCGAAAACAAAAATAGCTATTTTTCGGGCTGTATTTCCTGTAGCAGAAAGCAGCTACCCAAACACGCACGTATTCCCACAGTCCAAGATAATCTGCTTGAAATTCAACTGATGTGTTCCGTCAAGATGTCCCCCAAGATGCTTCTAATCTTCAAAGGCCGCACTTCACAAAGAGCAGCGGTAACAGGGACATGCTGTCTGCCGTGAATCACCGTCTCAGACGACAGTGACCTAATGCGCTGCCTGTTAGCGGCTTGGCCTGGAGCGCTGTCCCTCCATTAGACCCAGTAGTCACCTCACCTGAGGCTCAATCTCAGCACATCGTCCCGTAGACGTGTCTGTTTATTCTCAATCCAAAGCAGAACAGAGGATTTTCTCAGCGAGCCCCATTAATTTACCGCCGTGGACTTAGAAACGAGACCGCTGGGCGTGGACTGGCCGCTGTTAAAAATATGGATTCCTGTGTCAGCGGTTGCGGGGTTGGGGGGGGGGAGATGAGCAGGTGGGAGTTTGGCAGGGATGCTGTGAAGAATCCACACTGTCAGGCAGCCAGCTGGCACATCGCCGGGACACTCGCCGTGAGATCGGACATGAAGAACGAAGAGTCTGAAAGATGCTTTGTTTGGGAGGGCAGCTACATGGGGAGCAAGGACTAAACCATCATGTCCGGAAGGGGGGTGTCCTTTAGAGTGGCGGTGCTGTCAACCCCCACCCTGCCTTGGTATGTCCATTATGCTCAGTAAATAATATGAATTACACATTTGTAGTTAAACATCTGGCTTTTGAAAGTATCTTATTTTTTTGTCACCTCAAATGATGCAGGTGGAAACAGGTCAAGATCCCCCCAAATACGGGATTCATACCCTTGTCCCCGGAGGCGTGAGGTGACAGAGCCCTCAGAGCCACCACATGACTCTTAAAGGCCGTTTCGTATTTGTGCTGTTGTAAGAGCATATAAAACAAGTGACGCTAACTATCTATGCAGATAATAGCCTGAGCTGGTGGGAGGGCCTGGACACGCCCCCTTCTCAGACGGAGCTCAGCACTAAGCCAATGGGAGGGCCTGGACACGCCCCCTTCTGAGGCGGAGCTCAGCACTAAGCCAATGGGAGGGCCTGGACACGCCCCCTTCTCAGGCAGAGCTCAGCACTAAGCCAATGGGAGGGCCAGGACAAGCCCCCTTCTCAGGCGGAGCTCAGCACTAAGCCAATGGGAGGGCCTGGACACGCCCCCTTCTGAGCTCGGCACTGAGCCAGTGGGAGGGCCTGGACACGCCCCCTTCTGAGGCGGAGCGCAGCACTAAGCCAATGGGAGGGCCTGGACACGCCCCCTTCTGAGGCGGAGCTCAGCACTAAGCCAATCGGAGGGCCTGGACACGCCCCCTTCTGAGCTCGGCACTGAGCCAGTGGGAGGGCCTAAACACGACTCTGCACTGAGCTGAATGGTTGGATGGATGGACACTCTTCAAAGATATATTAGGGAATATACTTTATACATTTACTTCCAAGCTTTCTAAGACCCTTACGAAAAAATTAAAGGACTTAAAATAGTTTTAAAAGAAAATGCATATTGAATACATCTCCCATCACCCAGATTCCGTGACCCAGTTGCGGTTCACCCCTCCAAGGACCATCCTCATCTTCTCTGACATCTTCCCTTCGCAGCATATCTACAGCGTCCTTTCAGTTGGCACTACAATCCTTGCTGCACTAGTTCAAACGTAACTTCTTGTCTTAAGATGTCTTGCACTGTGTTTTCTGTTAAGTGGTGTACTCCTGTTTTTTTGCTGGTAGTGTTCTGTGAAGTGTTCCCCCTGTATGTTTACTCATTTTTGTACTTCATGTCTGGCACTGGGCCACAAACAATTCTAGTACGTTCACACATACTGGAAACAGAGTGAGTTCCGATTCTGATTCTGAATATGAGCAGTTAAAGTCTGGTGCTGGTCTCTATCTCCTGTCCAAGGCAGTTGTGCCAAATAAACAAGGATCTTTTTGTTTGTGTTATCAGTTTTTGCTAAATTAATCCTTGGGTCTGTTTCAAGGACGCTGTAGTTCATGATCCAGCTTTAACAAAACCAGATGCAGCCAAACCTGGATCAATAACAAACAAGCTTCATTCCTGGCAAAGACTCTGTCCCCAGCGTTCAGTACAGTATCTCTGTCTAATTATGAGTGTGAGCCCGGTCGAATCGCCCACTCTGCCTTCATAGGGCAAACGTGTTCGTCTGGCCTTTGTGGTGACTTTCAATGGCCTTTTCACTCCACGGACACATCAACGTCGTCCTTGTGTGGCTGTAATTCTCCCCTCCTATGCTCCACAGCACTAAAGACCAAAAAAATAAGGGTTTCTTTCCAGCGGTTATCCACTGGGACGAATCTATAACACAGCCCGTCTTTCAGGAGCAGGTCCCCGCTCCACCGCTCCAAGCAAATAAGAGAGACTCCAAACAGCTCACATGACCATGCTCTCCTGTCCGGCCTTGAGCTGGGCATTTGACCATGAGCTGTAATGCTGCCACTCCGCTACACCACTCTCAGCATAATACACGCGATCTGAGCAACCGTTGCTGTTTAAGTTGATGTTTTCAAAAACAAATTTTCAGCTGAAATCTGATGAACTGTTTCTGTAATGAAAGCCTGTCTGTATGGGCCTATATGGGGCGGAACTTGGGAATTTTTGCTACTAGCCAGCTGGACTAGTTCACTTAAAAATACAGCCTGACCTTCAGTTTCCTCGCAGTTCGCTTTCTTTCTTCTGCTCTCCCTCTCAGTCACTCGCCCCAGGTGAGGTGGCGTCCTTAATTTCCAATCCTGTGTGTGTGTGTGTGTGTGTGTGTGTGTGTATATATATATATATTTTTTTTTTTTCCCCACAGAGAAATACAAACAGCAGTTTATCATTTTTATCAGCAATTAACTTAATATGTGTGGTGAGTCAGTCAGTGGGGATGCAGTGTATCACTGCGGATACAGTGTATCACTGCTGCGCTCCTTAATAATGCGCCACTTTGTGTTTATACTGGTTCCCTGATGAGTGCTTCTCAGTAACCGAGTAACAGAGTTGCTCACATCAGTCTCACATCACCTCCCCTGCTCCACATCTTCCTGGGCAATTCTTCACTATGGCTCCACATTTTTGTTACTGCCTTAAACCATGCGGTCGAAAGTGGAAATAGGGGACAGTTCAGTCTTCTCTGTCAGGAATCCACGGGGAAAAGGAAACAGCTGCAAAAGTCATTTCAAGCCGAGTGTACCGTAAATATGCAAATATATGTCCATACACTCGCAGACACACACACACAAATCTCTCCATTTTCCATAACTATATAGGGAATGAGGAATCCCCAATCATATCCCAGAAAACATGTACGACAAGACCGGGACAACCTGGACGAGATGCTGGCCCATCGCAGGACACAGGACACACTCAACCAATTGAGATATGTGTGTGTGTGTGTGCGCATGTGTGTGTGTGCGCGCATGTGTGTGTGTGTATACCCATCCATGCATCCGCTGTCTTTTCACGCAGCGTGGCACCATTAAAATTCTGCTAGTGTCAGCCGTCTCGACGGGTTTCACATGCAAACCCACTTGGAGTTGTTTGCAGATTATCCCGAGTGTCTAAATTCCTCTTAAGCGCTTTTTAACTGTCAACGTAACAAGATCAGAAATGTTTAACGCAGCAGATGAGCTGATTTTTAGGGCTATGGAAAGGCCAGAGCGAACTCGGGGCGCCCTCCTGCGCTGGCCATTCTGCGAACGTGGCCGTTTCTTCGCGGCTTCCTGGTGCTACACGAATGCGGTAGCTGCTGCTCCAGGCGGCCGGGTCCTGCTCCAACACAGGCAGCCCTGTCTGATTAATCAGGCCCCCGGTGCTCAGTTTGCTCTCTCCTCTCCCCCATGTGAGCCCATGTTCTTTAAGAGCAATGAAAGAGCCGTCAAGAGAGATCGAAATCAGCCGCCTAGCTCTACACGCCGCTACAGCGCTCAGGACAAACGCGCACACTCACACACGCGCAAGCGCTAACGCGTGCATGCACACATTTACACAGGCGCATAAACACACACACACACACACACACACACACACACACATGCACGCCAGCACAAAAGCATGCACACATACACTCACAGGTGCACACACACACATGCAAATACACAAGCACTACAGCGTGCACACACACATTCACAAAAAAAGACACACACACACAATGACTTTCTCAGAAGTTATTACTTGGTCTAAAAAATCAATTTAAAGAAGTAGCTTAGTTTCCCATGTGAAAACTGGGCAGGTCTCAATATGTCATCTTGAAAGACAGACACACACGTAAATTACAGGTGAGGGGAGGTTTTGGGGTCAGACCTCAGGGTCAAACAGCATCTCGTACCCCTAGAGCAGTTCTCACTCTGTCAGGCATGAGATCTGGCCCCATGACCTTCCGGAATTCCGGCACAAATCCCAGCCCACTCAGCCATAGCGCCACCATATATATGTGCAAACACATAATTGTGATTATGAAATATTCCCAGCATCGTCTACAGTCTTCTCGGGCATGACACCCCCCTGCGCCCCCGACCCTCCCTGTCCCTCTCGTATCCTGTTCCTGCTTCACCAGCATTGCTCCTGCGGATTATGGTCTACGGTCACGTCATGAGGGACACGTCGTGAGGCGGACATGGTAGAAGGGACGTATCTCCATGGCAACAGGAGACGTGAAGCACAAACAGTGTGAACGCGGTGCGGAGAGGTTAGTTAGCAGCCTTCGAGAACAGGAGGGAGGGGGCAGGGAAGGTGATTAACAGGGAGTGGGAGTTCGGGGGGGTTTACACGTGTGTATGGCACACTTATCGCTGGAGATGTTCATTAGGATAAGGAGTCACAGTGACGGTAACACAGACACGGATGGAGTGGGGAAGGAGCCCACAGCCGCCTGAGTGTGTGTGCGGGAGATGAGCTCCTTCACTTACCCCACCCCCACCCCACCCCACCATTAATGGGCCTCTTTGATGTCGTGAGACGGGAGAGAAACACCTGGAAAAATGAGCACGGCTTCCTTCTCAAGAGCAGTGAAGCAGAGACCCTGAGAGGAATGAGACTCACGTGAGGTGTCACTCGACGTCACAGCCACTGTTCGAGGGGCACGGACCCCCCCCTTAATGAAACGCCGGCCCTCTTTCAGGCTCACAGTCTTCTGCTCATTGCATCTTGTTGAGGAGGATCATTTGTGGTCAGATGAAGATGCCACGCTGGTGGCGAGTTCGGCAAACCAGACCACTGAGTCATGGAGGCAAGGCAAGTCAGTCTGCTGCTTCTGAACATCGAGTCACGGAGCTCAGATGAGTCAGAGTGCTGCATCTGAACACTGAGTCACAGAGCTGAGGCTAGTCAGTGCACTGCATCTGAACACAGTCACAGGGCCGAGATGAGTCAGTGCACTGTGTCTGAACACCAAGGCATGAAGCTGAGGTGTGTCAGCAAGCTGCATCTGAACATTGAGTCATGGAAATGAGGCAAGTCAGCGCACTGCGGCTGGGAACTGGCAGTGTGGCTCTGAAAGCTGCCACAAGATCCCCACAAATAAGAATGGAACCCGCGTCCTTGCGAGTCCCTGTTAACCCCTGAGAGTCCCTGTGCTCTTCCCACCCAGCTCGGAGAGCTTCTGCTCCCTTTCACTATCCGAATGAATGTAGTCTGATGCGTCTATATTGTCTGCAGCACGTGTAATTATTTGCGCGTGTAACACTGTGTCCCTGCCACGGGTCTCCGGGTCGGTGCTTCTGGAAGAACCAACGAGCGTATGAATAACTGCTAAGCGAATTACCTAATCCGACAACCTCCATGGGTGTGAATAAGGCAAACTATGGGAGGACTTCTGCGTGACTAATAAACACTGACACAAAAGTGACGCAAGAAAACACAAACATGAACAATTACTCATCCTTTATATTAGTATCTCTGGCCGACAAATGCTCGCTGTCTTTATAACGCCATCCATGTAATAAATCTTCTGTATGTTTAAATTATCGACCCATAGCGACCCGGCACTGAACTGACCCAACAGGCTGGCTCTGGGCACGACGACGGATCGATTTCTTAAAAGGACAAAACCTTTTTACTGTATTTTTAACAGCTTCTGGGATTTTATGGCAGATGAAGTAACAGGCAGTGATGTCACACTAAATACAGATACGCGAGAACAGGAACCACAGTTAGCAAACCATCTCCCCCAGTTCAATGTCAGCGTGTACCGTACAATCCCAACAGTAAAAGGAAATTCTCCTCATTTTGAAAACACCGCATCACCAGCCAGTTTTCTCGACTGCTTGTGCCAGTCACGGTAAACTAGACACAACCGGAAAGTGCCAGAAGGACGTCCTCGTTAGCTTCAGCATACTGGCCTCTGAGTTACAGGTCTGAGTTATTGCCCACGTGTCGTCATATAAAGGTGTTATTAGGCAACAGCCGTTTTGGGCAGTATCGACATCTCTCCGAAGCTTCATCCGGGCATCCCGGAAATTTAGAAAGCAGTGGTACGTGATGTGCAGGTACCATTACGATAAACCATTTCAGAGGCCAGACAGTCCCTAGGAAAGTCCGGCGGGCCACAGGTGGCCTGGCGGTTCAGGGCAACAGCGCAGTAATCCACTTGCTCCACGTCCAGCCCATTCTCCAGCCAGCGGAAGCAGACGATCCTTTGGAAGGAGCGGCGGAAGTTGTCCGAGACGAAGCCGTACAGGATGGGGTTGGCGCCGCTGTTGGCGTAACTGAGGATGACAAAAAGCTGCGTGACCACGGGGTTGGGTGGCCGGTGGAAGATGCTGACCAGCTGGACGATGTAGAAGGGCATCCAGCAGACCACGAACACGGCCACCACCAGCAACACCATGCGCGTGATCTTCTTCTCTGATTTGCGTCGCTGCAGCCAGCCGGCTTTCAGGCTCACCGCTCTCATGCGTACCACGATCAGGCAGTAGCACAGGCAGATGGCCACCACGGGCAGGAGGAACCCCAAGAGGAACGTGTAGACCACGAACGCCTCCGACCAGGACGACTCTGGCCACAGGAAGTTGCAGTCGACCCCGCCGTCCTGCGCCGGCACAGTGTCGGCGAAGATGATGATGGGTAGGATGACCACCAGCGAGAGCCCCCACACGCAGACGTTGATGATCTTGGCCACCGTGGGCCGGCGGTAGCGGGCCGCCTTGATGGGGTGCACCACGGCGATGTAGCGGTCAATGCTGAGCACGGTCAGGCAGAAGATGCTGGTGAACATGTTGATGCCGTCCACACTGAGCACCAGGCGGCACATGAGCGAGCCGAAGGGCCAGTGCTGGAGCGCCGCCGACGTGGCCAGAAAGGGGACGCTGAACATGAAGAGCTCGTCGGCGATGGCCAGGTTCAGGATGTAGATGTTGGTGGCCGTCTTCATTTTGGCATACTTCAGGATGACGTAGATCACCATGGTGTTGCCCGTCAGGCCCACGCAGCACACGAGCGCGTAGATTGAGGGGATGACGATGGCGCTGATGTCCTGTTCCAGCTCATAATCCTTGTAGTCCAAAGAAGAGTTGACAGGCTGTCCTGTGGGGAGCTCCTCTGTGCCATTGAGGCCTGACATGTTGCTCCTCAATGCTCCGGGCGGTCCCTGCCTCATCCCGCCCGATTCTGTGCAGAAACGGCTGCTGTTACCTCACCCAACAGGGCTGGAATGGCAGCACCGCTACCCATTATTAGAGCACTAAAGAAATCCTACTTCGAGAAAAGAACACTGGGAACATTAAGTGAACTTATTAAGCAATTCCGTGAAAAGCATCTGTACTAATTAAAGATTAATATAAGGCAGGACTGCGGCTGTTTTGCGACGCCTCGCAGGTGCAGCTCAGAAGTTAGCCTCGTCTACGCCTGAGCAGGAAACGCGGAGTCAGGTCCCGACAGTAGACAAAAACGAGGTGCGTCATCCAAACGCCCGTCTCGCTGGCTTTTCACTCGCTCTCCATACCTCCATCACGGACGTATTACCAGCCCAGTGTACAGCCGGCGCGTAAACTCTCCCTAGTGTAAAGGCTCTCTTCGCAAAAATACTGTCACACGACCTTTCTTGAAAAATGAATAAAGCGCGTCTGCTGGCCCAATATTGTTATTCACTCATAAATATGAATCGGCGGTTTCAGAGTCCTGCAGGACCTGGGTGAGATTCTCGCCTAGATGGCAGTAGTGTCGAGATCCCAGTGATTCCAGTGAGATTTTCCTTTCCCTCGAGGCTTTGTGATGTTTTATCTCTGGGGAGCTTCCAACCATCCATCCGTGGCACAGAGATTCAGTCTCTGGCCGCTCCGAGGTCGAGGCTGCAACAACGTAAGAAACTATATTAGGTCCTGTTTATTACTGTGAATTCACAATAGATTCTAAAATAATAGCATAAGTGTACACTCCTCCTCAGATGATCTCGAAGGCTGCTCTTCCCATAATCATATGCAGTCATTAAATTTGCATTGTACTGAGGTATGAGGCAATTATACAAACACAAAAAATGCGGGTTTATATTAGACACAAAAAATGAGCTTTTTTGTCATTTGCTTAATACATAAAAACACAAGGCATGCATCAGATAAAAAAATACCATGAATGAATATATATATAAATACATGTCTGAGAATCAATCGGCACCCTGGTCGGAGGAATGGACATTCAGATCAAAGCGAGTCCCAGAAACACTCATATTAGAACGTGTCCCCACGCGAGGGAACACCCAGTGAAAATGGGGCATGATTCAGATGGACAAACTGTCTCCGGCCAGTGAGAGCTGGGAGGACGGATTCACAGACGATGATAAACAATGATCAGTGACAGCAGAAAGCAGCAAGGGACAGGCGAGCTTCTGAGCAGAGCAGCACGATGTACGCAAACACTGGTCGGTGCCCAAAAAACAGTCAAACGCAATCCAGACTAGCTAGCAGAAACTAAACCTTATGGCATTATTTCACTTAAATCAAAAAATCCATCTCACTTTTAACACTCCGCTCAGAAGTGGTTTAGTTAAGCCCAGGACAGCATTAACGCGAAAGAGTGACGGCAGAGCTGAAAGAGAAGGTGTTAAGCAGGTGCGGCTATGGTGAAAGATGTTTGGGCACCTACCGTGGCTCCGGCGGAGTGTGCAGAGTGCCGGAATTAGCCGGAATCGGCTCTTCAGCACGCTGCAGTACCGAAATTCAATTGACTGCGTTTGATCCACTGTTGAATGAGAGAGAGAAGGAGAACTGCGAGTGTTACAAGCTGGGGGGGGGGGGGTGCTGGGAGGCGGGCAGAGCAGCCCCCACCCATACTAACGTCGCCAGATCAATGAGCCGCTCTCTTCAGTGCGCTGTGTGGTGCCGGTGGCTTCTTTCTCCCTGGGGGGGGGGGGGGGGCTCCACTTATTTCCCTGGGGGCGTTTGGACGAGGCCCTCGCGTCGTCTTCAGCATCTTCACCTGGGTCACGGTGACTGACTGATTTGACATCACGGCCATGTGTGCAGTGGACCCCCGTGACGTCCCCAGAACCCATGTTCTGCATCTCGATGAGTAAACAACATTCCCCAAAGTGGCCCAAAGTCTCAGCTCTGGGGTGAGCCTTCGTCGAATGTGGAGTTTTGTTAAGTTCTGGTTAATATCCAGGCATCCTCTTAAAGGGCTGATGACTCGGGAGACCAAACCCAAAGATACACCCACACACAATCTACGATTTACAATAATAAGGCCGCTGCCAGCACAGAGGAAATTAAGAGAACATACATGCTGTTCCTAAAGCCCTGTTGCAGAAATGGATGAATTTGCATTTTAGGCACAAAATATGCCAGATCTGCTATCGGTGCCTTTGAAATGCAAATATTGCGGCACAGCCCAGACCGTGGAGATGCAGATGCAGAGATTTGCATTTCCATTTCATTCTAAGCTTTCCATTAAGCATGGCTTTACACCTCAAAACTGTCTATCCAAAATACACCACAAATAATGTAACCCAACTCATTTTTCAAATAACTTCATCTAAAATACATTGTTTTCTTTTCACATCCAGACAAGCAAGTCATTTTTCTATTTTTTGTCTTACTCAATAATAAAAAAATCTCTACCTGCACCAATGTGTTATATAGTGTGTGTTCTATAGTGTGTGTACTGGCCTTTGTAAATAACAGTGAATGTGGTTGTGATGACATAGGACTTGATGTCTGATGTAAAATAAATGATAAAATAATAATTTTCTTGCAAACAAAAACCTCCTCAAACAGACTCTACTCAATGCAGAAGAGCACATTCTCATATTTCCATGGATAACCTTAAGGCCAAAAGATTTTTTTAAATAACCCAATAAGCGCCAGTCAACCAAAAGCTCCCGTGCAAAATTAGACACAGATGATATCTCACTAACGCTAATAAAGATTACTAGGTTAACTGGCAGCGGTGTGGCGCGCGGGACTGGGGACAAAACGGGGAAAATAAGGACCAGAGCCGGCACGAGACTGCTTTCCGCGTACCTCACGGCGCCGCGCCTGCGCAGATAATGCGGTTCAATTCTCTGGATGTTTAATTCTATTCAAGGGCAATTCCCTACTAGATGCGGAAAAAAGCAATTTAGCTGTCTTCTTGACGTTTTGATACTGTTAACACAAGCTCAAGTTCGACTACGGCTAAATGACGCAATAAATAAATATATAAATATATTTAAAATCAATATAAATAAAGAAAAATATGTTTCTTGCAGTGAGCTTGCAGAGCTAGGCAGGGAGGCGAATAATTACAAGAACCAACAGGTGGCTAACGATCAATCAGGACGAGCTGAACTCCGCTCCATTTCGCTTTGGCGGTTTGTCAGCCTCCGCGCGCCTCTACCTGTAAAACACTTTAATGTCAGTGTTAAAACCCTGCAATTGCAGTTCCCCTCACTTCGACTTCATATTAGCAAGTGACAACAAAATAAATGTCCGTTTATTTACTGGCACTGATGCAGCAGACGGTGTCGAAAAAGCCGGAGCCCTCGCCGCTTTGCGCCCCTTAATTTCTGCCTGCTTTGACCGCACTTCCGACGAGCGGCTTCATGAATAATTCAGGACCGACACCAACACCTGTGCGGCAAACGGCTTTTAGGCTCGAAACGCTGCCCGAGAGCCCCGTGAAATCTCTGGAAAAGGAATAAGGCGAAGACGGCACTGCCTCTGTGTATAGGTTATATACTCGGCTGATTGTATTATATCTCCCGCTTCTGCGAGTTTGCTGTGGAGCATCTGCGATTAAGAAAAATGGTGTTTCCATTTTTCCATGTTTCAGGCGTGGCGGATATTTAACTGGTGGCCTCACACTTCCGGAGTTGTTAGTTTGATTCGTCACCCAGTCCTGCTTGTGGAGTTTGCATGGTTTCCCTGTTTCATGGACGTTTCCTCTGGCAGACCATAACATACATTTAGGCTCATGGGAATTTTAGGCTACTTAAGCAAAAATGTGCTAAGGGCAGAAGGAAAAAATGATTGGTTCTGAGAGATAACCAATCAGATTGTAGAGGAGGTGGGTTAAAACAACTAGAGGAGGCAGGACCAATCAATCTGATGTCTTGGTCCCTACTCCGCTAGTTGTTTTAACCAACCTCCTTCACCTGATTGGTTGTCTTTCTGAACCAATGACTTCTCCTTCTGCCCTCAGAACATTATTGTGTAATTTACTGAGTGTGTGTAGGAGTTGCTTGTGCCCTCCAATGGCTTGCCATTCAAGAAGGACTCCCACCGCACTGAATAAGGAGCTATTAACCTCCCCCAGCTCTGAGTTAATTACATCATTCTTTAGTGGTTTAGGATGCCTAGCTCTTATTGGGGGGTCTCTGATTTAGAAGAGGTTGAAAAGCCCTTTACTATAGCACACACGCAGTCCATAAGGATGACATTTTTCCCCAAATGATGCTGAAAGATCAGATATTTTTAATATTACTTTCTTGTGTGTTGGCACAGTACAACCTTGGCTTATAGTTCATGCAGTAATGCAGTTTTTTTTCCTTTTCATTAAGAGTAAAGCAAGCCTGCGAAAAATGGAACTCAAAAAAAGATCATTGACACACAATGCTAACTGCTTTGTGTCATTTTTTAAGGTCGGTTATAATTGAAAAACTGGTATTCATGCCTGTCGAGATGCCATTCCTGCAAATGCTATAACCCTAACGGTGATATATTGTTTGTTGATGGACTGACGGTAGGATGGAATTTGCTTACATAATCCTTCTTCAGAGAGACACAGAGATGTTCTGAAGCCCGTGGAGGGGGCCTATTGATTTTCCGAGGCACACCCACCTTTCCATCTTGTGTCCAATAAGACTCCAAACGCATTGTGTGTCCTCCTCAGCTGAAGAGCCCCTTGCAGCAGCTGTGTGATATTTTAAAACAAGCGGTGTTGTTAAGCTGACATGGTGGCAGTCGCCATGAACTGATCTTTCCCATATAAAAGACGCATGTGTTCTGTCTTAAAGGCACACAGTCAGACTCAGAGGCCAGATTATTGTATAGCTGTGACAAATAAAATGACGAGTAACAAGAGCAGGACAGTGTTACTTATTAACAGGATGAGATGTCAAATCAGCGATGAGACGTGTGTTGGTGTCTGGAAGTTCCCTCCACTTGATTCTCTTCCAGTTTTTGGCCGCTAGATCCCTGCGTTTGTTTCACGCTTAGTATTTAAGCCTTTGACTCATCATAAATGCCTTAATAACTGCGACTCACAACGGAACAAACTGCACAGGAGATGGATGAGTAGATGAATAATTGCCTTAAGACCTTTGTTCGAATGTAAATGTTTAAGTGTAAATGAATCGATGACGGTTTGGAGTGTCGGTATGCCGAAACTGACCAGGATTTCGAGTTCCCCATCCTCTGAATAAACTCCAAACTGAGATCCCACAGCCCACACTACAGCCTTAACTGTGTTGGCATTTGGTTACTGGGAGTTCCAGAGTGAGTGTGAGACGATGTCCGCACTGGTTCTCATGGAATTGCGGATCTTTGGGCTACCAAGCGCAATAAGGACTCCGTGTGTAAACACCCAGGAAACTCCACAGGCTGGTCTCCCGCCCAGCATTCCATGCACCCACCTTTCATGGTCTCCCCCCCCCCCCCCCCCCCCCCCGCGTCGCGGCCCTTCTCCCCCACGGGCCGGGGCGGGGCGCGGTGTGTGGGTGGCCGTTTGGGGGGTGGGAGCCCCCCCCGGGCGTGGGGCGGTGCGCCCCC
>JABJVO010000048.1:766673-778670 GCA_026770805.1 Boulengeromyrus knoepffleri
TTGCAGCTTTCTGGCTGTATTTACACAGGCTTTTGGGCTGTGTTTACACAGGCTTTCGGGCTGTGTTTGCAGCTTTCTGGCTGTATTTACACAGGCTTTTGGGAGGTGTATACACAGGCTTTTTGGCTGTGTATACACAGGCTTTCGGGCTGCTTTTGCAGCTTTCTGGCTGTATTTACACAGGCTTTTGGGCTGTGTTTACACAGGCTTTCGGGCTGTGTTTGCAGCTTTCGGGCTGCATTTACACAGGCTTTCGGGCTGTGTATACACAGGCTTTTTGGCTGTGTATACACAGGCTTTCGGGTTGCGTATACACAGGCTTTCGGGTTGCGTATACACAGGCTTTCGGGCTGCATTTGCAGCTTTCTGGCTGTATTTACATAGGCTTTTGGGCTGTGTTTACACAGGTTTTCGGGCTGTGTTTGCAGCTTTCGGGCTAGCAGTTGTGGTGTTTATCAGCCACCCTAGGGGCAGAGTCTGAAGGCAGCCTGATCGAGGACAGAGAGGATTTCGGCGCCGTGCAGCAGGCAGGACGTTGGGCCCAGGGGGGCGTTCACTTCACACTCCAGACGGCTCAGCACAGGCAGAACTGCTGCCGCTGACTCTGCACAGGGACAGGAGAAATCAAGCAGGGATGCAGAAGCCACGGTGACAGAGCAAACGAAGGCCGAGGAGAGCGCTCACCTGCTCGGGGCTGGTCTGTGGTTCGGGCTTCACTGCCGGTGCGTGAGACAGCCTGGGCTGGGGGGGTGCTGGGGGCGTTTCTGTATTGGGGAGCCCAGGGCACAAACCCCAACGGGGTTTGATAACAGCCATTGATCAGTGCACCTGGGAGCGCGGAAGAGGGCAAGGCGGATAATGTCAAATTTCCACAATGTTTTGACTGTCTTGTAGTAAATCTTAGCAGTCAAATGTTCTGCATACATTTCACACATAGGCTGATCATTGTAGAATTAATTAACAAAAGCATTAACAATGGTGAACATTAATGCAGCCATACCTGGACTCCACCACAAGGGGTCATACTTCTCGACTGGCATGTAGTTACTGTGATTTGGTCTGACTTTCTTCCACTGACATGCAGCTGGTTGCCCACCAGTGCAAGAGCTACGGCAAGACTGTGGATAGTACAGATTCACATAGCAAAGTCTTTTTATAACTTCACGTCTCTGTCTAGGTAATTATACTGCGTCTGTATGAATATAGATGGATACAATCAACTGTGTCTTTGTGTCAATGAGTCACATAAAGGGGGCCTCCTTTTCTGGAATGCATACCTGCTGATCTCTGCTGGACAGGAAATGTCCCTCAGTCCAATGTCTTTTGCGAGTATAAACTTGCAGTTTCTCATGGTTGGCTGTGGATACAACGTCATTACCATATGCTGATCTCACACCATCCCTGAAACACACACAGTCTTCACTTAAAGATAACATCCCACCTGCATTGTTAGTCATCTGCTATTTTGTATATGCTTTGTCTATATGAGTAGATTATTTTCTGTTAAAAAAAACTATACAAATGAATATTTTGCAGCCTGTGAATTCCGGGCGGCAAAAAATGTTTAATTACAAAGTGTGACATTGTATATGTTGTTCAGGATTCTTACCAATAGGGGGAACCTTTGAGCATGTGAGTCTGTAGGGAACTGTAATGAGAAATAATGGCTGGCTGTCTCTGTGGAGGTGCATACGGTGTCAGGGGCCTGTGGAGGGGGGGGGCAGGGCTTGGGGAGGGGCAGCCAGGCCAGCCCCAACTCTCCGTCTCCTGGTACGGGAAGATGAAAAGGGACTCCTGGGGCCTGGTCTCAGTCAGGTCCTCCACCATGTCTGAGATGGGAGAGAGGGGGAAGTCTTCTCCGTCCATGGGAATGTATGGGGCCAGAGTGTCCAGGTCCTCCTCAGATAGATCCTGCTTAAGGACATGAGGCGTCATCACCTTGATTCTAGACTCATAGGTTGAACGCTGAAGGTCTGTTGCTTAGGTTCATATGCGTACCTGGGTGGTCTTCTGCGTGGTTTCGGTGGCGTCCCACTCCAGCAGCGTTTCTATGAAGGGATACCCCTGACGCGTCTCCTCCCTTTCCCTCACCTCCTAGAAGGGCGAGGAGGACACCTTCAGAATCCTCAGAGACCTTCGAAGCTGAACAATGAGCAGAAAACCGACGGAATTCCTCACATGGAGGGGAGGGGGTATGGGCTTCTTCACCGTGAACCCAGAACCAGCAGCCAGGTGAACAAGGCTTGGGGCAGTGATGGGAGATGTGGAACTGGGCGTCCTGAACTCCTTCTGCTTCACAGATAACACCACATCTGGCTGTTCCACATCACTGAGGTTAGGAAAGAAACAGGAAGCCAAATTCAGGCCACAGCAGAGAAGATCTCTCTTGTACTTAAGAGTTCATTCATTCATCTTCTATACTACTCATTCTAAACACGGTCAGGGGGTCCGGAGCTTATCCCACACAAGGCGGGGAACAACCCAGGATGGTGCGTCAATCCATCACGGGGCACAAGGCGGGGAACAACCCAGGATGGCGCGTCAATCCATCACGGGGCACACTCACCATTTACACGTACAGGCACACCTACGGTGTGTGTGTTAGCTATTTAGGTATGATATTCAGTGTTGCTCAAGCTCCGGCTGACTTAGCAGGACACGTACACCTAAGGACTCGAGGTAAGACACGCTGAAATACACATGACTCTGACCTTAGGATGTAGTTGACGCAGATGACGCCTTGAGGGCGCCCAGTGTGGCTGTTATACACCACAGTGGCGCTGGTCTCCATCCACACAAAGCCTCCACGCTTCACCAGCAGCCGGTACAGTCCCGTGGAGACCCTGCCCTTTGATAACACTGTCCCAGGAAGCAGAGCTCATGTCAGGCACTGAAAGGTACCTCTGAGGAGCACCCCGCCCCCCCGCTCGCCCCTACACACGGGTTACTCAAACGCAAACATCAGTTATGCTATACAGAGCAGGTGTCCCTGAAATAGATTATCATTTACATGGTATTTTGACAGGGAGTCCACATGAAATCGCAGAAGAACAAGAGAAAAACAAAAACGATTATCAGTTGCCTACCAATCTTTATTGGTACGTGAGGTAGTTCTGAGAGTAATAATGGCGCAGAATTACTGTTTTACGGTTTTAATAATTTGGGATTTAGCAATTACAAGGATATGATTCCTTAGAAATGCGAAGGAGATGATGACTTACAGCTCAGATGTGTCCTCAGCATGTTCTTGCAGTCCAGAGCATGGTAATACTGGTACATGGACTGTCCAACCAGCTCGCTCTCCGTATAGCCTATTAACTCCGACACTCTGAAAGACAGTAACATGCATTAAAACAATTTAAAAATTAAAAAAATTAAAAAACAAAAGAAATGTTTTTTTGGAAATTAGTTTGTGGGCCATATCGGTTTGCGAACTGCGCATTCGGGGTTTGAAGATCCGCCGCGCAAACATGCGGCAGACAGATGAGTGGATTAGACACCCGTGGGCTTCTGTAGTACAGAACTCGCACTCAGTAACGTAGAGAGTTCAGGCTGTGGTTCACCGTGAAGAACAATTCATATATTTTTACACAGCACATCCCAACACTCAAGTACGAACACACGTGGTATGAAAATATCATTCTTTCCCCAAATATTTATCGAGATCTCATTGGTCAGAAAAGCAATACTGTACAATCTGCAATCCTTCGGCAATCAGAACAGCATCCCCCTGCGGGGAGGGTGTGCAGGTTAAATGGCATTATAGCCACCATACCGAGGTCCCGGCTGCGGTGCAAAACCCGACCACTGAACAGGTACTTCTGGCACAGTGAGTTACAGCAGGGATTCCCTGCCATTTCATATCCGCCTATAAATACGTCACGGAGCGTGTGCCGTGTGTGGGGTGCCGGCTGGGTGGGGGTATGTGCAGAATGTAAACAGAAATACAGGACAAATCCCATATTTTCGCGAATCAATGCCAGACATGCCGTTTTATTTTTTGTTTTATTTACGGGCCATCCCATAACATACGGGTACTGGCCAGGGGTTGGGACTCCCTAAGTTAGATGAATTAAACGGTCATTTCCACAGCACTGGAGCTGCCCATTAGGAACCAGGAACCAGGATCCAGGGAAAAAAGCGGACGTCGCAGAAGACGCGGATCCAAACGATGCGGGAGCGCAGCCCGAAGTACGGAAGCGCGCGTGGTTCAGGTGCATTTAGGCCTATGTGCAGTGGATTTGTGGATAGGTTAAAACAGCAGCTTTTAAACAATACCAGGCAAAGACGTACTATAAAGTCAATAGCAGATCCATAAAGCCACTTACTGGAGGTTGTATCTCATTATAGGCCTATTCAATTTCCTCTATTTCCAAAATGCATGTTCAGAGTTTTCTGATGCAGAAAATAAATGAAGACTGAAGTCATGTCATGATACTGTTATGAATAAAGTCTAAAATGCATTTTATATTAATATAAAACTGTCAAAACCATCCCCTTTTATTGCAGTTTTGTATTTTTTCTAAGCTTTGCTCTTATCCCGAGAAAAGTAGCCGGATCTTGGATGCAGGGTTGATGATAAGCTGTGTTCCCCGACTGTAAGAAGCTGGAAGTCAGGCCACCCAAGTGGTCTACACCCAAGCGGTCTACACCCAAGCGGTCTACGTGCAGGTTGTCATCCACCGAGAGCGCCCAAGTAATTACTGGAAGTACCGGTGATATTCCCAGTTAACGTCATTTTCTTTCCATGAAGTACCACTGCATTTCATCCATCTGCACACACTGGAATATTAGTTATCAGTTAGACCCAAAGATATTTAATATTTATGGAGTTATTGCAAATTTCCTTCCAGTAAACAAACTGCCATTGTGTGCAGTACAGTGTTGGTGCCCAAATGACTGCCTGTACCCACCCCGCACACAAAATTATCACCCAAAGATGAGATCACTCTATTAGCCCGTGTCCTCCAGGGACGTAGATACGGCTGCCACCCCCGCCCTCCCCCTGCTCGACAACGGTCGGTAACCCCGCTGACCCCCCGGCCTGGCCGTCAGCTTTGTTCTGGCGCCGACACTGGGGGGGTGACAGTCTCGCATGCGGCGCCCGGCGGTATCTGTGTCACGCCACGCGGGCTGAGGTGCCGTGGAAGCTTCCGGCTCTCCGTACCTGGGCTGGCAGTAGGAGAAGCACATGTCCGGCGTGTGTTTGCTGAGGAAGGCGGCCCCCTCTGGGTTGGCGTCCCGCACGCTGAGCGGCGGCTCTGGCACCGACTCGCACAGCAGCACCAGCCCCCCCGAGCCTGCTGCGTGTTTCCGGATCCCTGTGCAGTGCAGGACCTGCGTCCGGGACCAGAGGGGTGGTGGCGTACATTAGGGCTTCGCAAACGCCGTCTGCGGTCCCTGGCCGGTATTCCAAAATGAACTATTTTCTACGACCCTTCATGTTCACTTGTTCTGTAAGGTCCGGGCACTGACCTTCCAGGATGAGGACTTCAGGCTGGCCGGTCGTCCATGGGAACTCAAAGTACATCTTATACGCAGATGAAGGTCACACTGCTTTTGATCCTCTGTGCCTAGATGATCATTAGAACAGAAATTTATATAATATCTTACATTTTGCTGCTGGACGTTAGCAAACGGATGGAATGGGACATCACTTAGTCAAAACTGCGACAACAATAATATGATTATTAAAAGCATTTTCAGGGCACTAAGGTTTCCATAGTAACAGAGCATGTTGAGCGCCTCGTTACCCTATTTTACCTGATTTGCTGGATAGGATGTCCCTCACCTCTTTCAGGTCACATGGGTGCATGAAGTGAAACAGGTTCTGGCCAATGAGATCCATCTGTCCAAGGAAGACCGTTGACCGAAATGAGCGACCATAAACTGTAAACCCCACGACTTTGTACTCGATGTAGGCAGATTAAAGTGGTGTTTGCTCTTTTTGAGGGACAATATTGAATCATCAGCCAAGATGAAGTGGAACTGCGGAGAGCAGAGTCTGATTGCGATGCGGGGGCACCTGGTTGATGCCAGTGTGCGCGTGGACGCCGTCAGTCGTGTAAATGATCTGGCCGCTGTGGGACACCAGGAGCAGAAACCCCCCCAGAGCTGATTCCAGGACCTTCTCGACGCAGGATTCCACAGCCGAGTCGCGCCCTGAGGACAGAGATGTGCCGCTGTGCCATTAACAGCCCCGAAGAAGATCACAGGAGGCCGAGCCTCCTTCCTACAGTGCGGCTGAGTCTCAGCTGTGATTTGATTGGCTTAAGTCTGCCGGCTTACCACATGGGTGTGAGTAGATTGGACCATCACTCTCCCAGGGCGTTCCGCACAGTGAGGGGTCAGCGCTGCTCAAACAGGGGTCCGTGTTCTCCTGGAGTGCCCTCAGGCGCAGGTAGGTGAGCGACAGCCTGAGGACGGAGGCCTTGTCCAGGCGGGTGGCTAGACCGGGGGCCAGGGGCAGCTCCAGAGCCAGCTGCCTGAATAGCTGGCCCTCTCGCTCCCTCCTGCTCCGCGCTGCTGCCCGGGATCGCGCCCGCCGCCACTCTGAGCTCATCCTACAGCACAGGTACCCTGGATCAAGGGCTTTGCGGTGGGGGCTCTGATACAAGCGAGGCTCAGAAACAGGTACGCTGGATCAAAGGCTCTGCGGTGGGGGCTCTGATACAAGCGAGGCTCTGCTACACGGTATGCTGGATCAAAGGCTCTGTGGCAGGGGCTCTGATACAAGCGAGGCTCTGCTACACAGGTACGCTGGATCAAAGGCTCTGCGGTGGGGGCTCTGATACAAGCGAGGCTCTGCTACACAGGTATGCTGGATCAAAGGCTCTGCGGTGCAAATGAGTATATTAGGTACGTGAAGGCCAGGCTCCCAAACAGTAGATCAGCTTTGGAACCTTGTAGGGGATTTAATACATGTGGGGGGCACTGTGTGGCGCAGTGGGTCAGGGTGCAGTACTCGTGATCGGAAGGTTGTCTGTTCAAATCTCACAGCAGAGTAATTTCACTGTTGGACGCTTGAGCAAAGCCCTTAACCTGCTGCTGCTCCCTATCACTTCCCCAGATGGTGCCTAATAAATGGTAATGTTACATATCACTAACTTTCAAATTCTTCATGGTTGCCGCTAGATGGTCCCACGGAAGGCGTCTCCTCCCATGAGCGAGAGGGAGCTCACCACTCTGTGGGGCACAGCATGTCGTAACAGCTGGCTATCAGAGCCCCGCACGGACAGTATCGGGGCTTGGGGGGCCCGAGTGCGTCATCCGGGGGACAGATAGAGGGCCAAGCTGTTCCACATGGGAGGTGAACGTCACGGCAACGTTGCACCTCCTTATCAGTGCCTGACTGCTTCTCCTGCTGGTTGAGATACGGCTGCAGACCGGCCTACGCTCTCTGTCAGCCCTGCACACAAGAGCGCCCCGCAGGGGCTGTGGCGACGTTCTCAACGCGGACAGGAACCAATCACACCAGAGCAGAACCAAGCCCATCGATATAAGACTATCAAGAGATTGAGAGCCTTGTACTTCATGAATGCAGTACTGATCATTATAATGGACGTATTAAGACAGGGTTACAAACAGACAGGCCGGGACGACAGCTTGCATATCCCCGCATGGCTTTAACGCTCCTTAAATTTAAAGCATTTAAATACATTTCACAGACTTACTTCAAACTGGGCTTGAACAGCATATTGCTTTGAATAGATTTTACATTACATTTTTACATTGTAAAAATAGTTACATCTATTATGAATTGAGCACGAAAATACATTTTGTTTGATGTTAAAAGTTGTATTAAAGATTAAAGTTCTTTGCGGAGGGAGTGTGAACACTTGCAGTGCTGGAGTGGCTCACTTGGCACTGAAATCTGTCGCTTACCTCTTGTGGTGGTCTCCACTCATCCTTCCTGGTTGCTGCTCGTTGGATGAGGATCTTCAGAGGAGGATGAGTGGCAGATGAAATGGCACGGAAAGCCCCGGGATCACAGGTGTGTGTCACTCATGGTACTCACTGTGCCGTCCCCACACAGACTGCCAGACCATTGGCAAATGACTGCCCATTAATCAGTGTGTCAGTGTCTTGCCGTCCCACCCACCTCCATACAGGGCACTCCCCAGGTCCTAGTGCCCCCCTGACACTCTTCCATCAAATAATCATTAAATACAAAAACCATCATCAAACAGCACTTCTTTGTGCAAATTACAGACTAACCAAACAAAAGTATTAATGTAATATTATTACATTATTAACAAACTATTATAATGAAATATGTATGAGGGTCACTGATGAATAAAAGAAATATAAAATTTGCAAAAACAGTGACTATACATACTGGTGAATTTTCTGTCCCATTTAAATAAAACTTGTAATAAATGTAAGCCTGTATATACCACGGAGAACCGGGTTAGAACTGAAGGTTTTAATTATAATTTCAAACATTCATAGCTTGGACCCCTAATGTTCAAAAGTCTTAGGCAGCCAAAGAAAATGTGTAAAGCTGTCAGTCTAGTAAGTATTTGCTTAGAAAAAAAACATTAGAATATATGCAAATTTACAGTAACACAATAAAACTAGCAGAATGTTTTTTCAGTTCTCCAAAAAGTCACTGATATGTTGTTGGACGGCTAGATGAACACCGCTTCAGTTCCCAAACCTCTCCTCAGTGCACCTCAGCCATTTCGTGTGTTTGTTAGATTTCACTAACAGCTCAATTAATTAATTAATTAAATTAGGTGAATAACTGAATGAGGTATTAAGGTGTGCCAGTGGTCGAGTCAAAAAATACATTGGTGTGTTGGATGGTTGCAGCAAACACCAGGGATACCACACCTTGATAGATATAATATCATAGTCTTACACCAATGTGAAAATCATTTGAACATTATTTTCTTTGACTGCCTAAGACTTTTGCGCAGTACTGTATAGGGTTGCAAAAAATAATTATTTTTGTAATTGATTAATTGTGATGAGGTGACCAAGTAATCAATTACTTGGACCAAAACATAGGGTGTAAAAAAATGCAAATACTTTGTTAAAAAAACATTAAGAGGTACTTTTAAAGTCACAATTGTAATAGAACAGTTTAGAGAATCTCTATGTAAAGTGGCAAAGTGACAGATACAGAGATCAACTCTCTCTGCTGGTATTTTAGCTTGCAAACAATTGTACTTTAAAATATGGAATATGGTATTTCGATGGTATTTTCAAAGGCAATGCCATTCTGGTAGAGTGACACTAGGGTGACATCCTTGTCAGGGGGGACACTATGAGCTACCACAGGGTTTCTAAACTACCATTTCAACCATTTGAATTAGACGGACCTGGATTTCACTTAAGCACTTAGTTCTTGATGGGTGATGATTTGTCAGTTTCCTGTGATCATACATGTGTCACTAATGTTAATGTGAAACAGCTGGGTGAGTCTTTCAGTCAAGGAAACAAACCAGTCAAAGCACAAGAAGAGCTGAACTATTTAGCCAAATACAGTTATAAAGTAGTTTGTAAAGCCTGAAGTAGCTGAAAGTGTCCTCCCCGACATGGAATATCTGGTCACCTTAATTCTGGCATTTCAAAATCTTTGTGATAAAATTCAGTGAAGATTCAGTCAAGATTTCAAAATACCGAAGTATAGGTATACCATATAACCTAATACCGTCCAAGCCTAGTAACAACTTGAAAACAATTCATAAAAGTTTTCCCATTTCACTATGCAGCTTGCATTTGTATTTGTTGCAATACATCTGGCCTCTGCTGGTGAGGTGGAGTATCACTGGTGTATGCTGATTATAATCGTCTGCATTAACACAGATATAGGAACGTGGGTGCATAACGTTCATTATTAACACAGATATAGGAACGTGGGTGCATAACGTTCATTATTAACACAGATATAGGAACGTGGGTGCATAACGTTCATTATTAACACAGATACATGCTCCAAGTGCACTAATGGTATTTTGTTATTTTATTTTATTTATATACGTTTTTTATTGGTCCTTTCACGTAATCATACTGTTCAATAAAACAACAAAAGAAAAACAATATATTAAGTAAAGAATAAACCGTATCATTAAAGAACCTTTCTAATTCATGTAGCAGAATGAAACACGTACTGTAATTGAAAGGACATTTGGATTACTGGAAATGCATTTCAGATATTAAGATAAATCAGGTGGAACATTACAACACAGCCCTCAGAAGGTCGCAGCATTCTGATTGGTTCATTTCATGTTACACCCAAAACACGCCTCTGAATAATTAACAGAGGTAGGACAACCATTTTCCACTTTGAGCTTTATGCTTTGAACCCTTCATCTTGTAAACATGGAAAATCTTAAAGGATTCCATGGATCTTTTTCAAACTTCCCAGGAACGTTGTGCAGGTCAGTGGAGTGCCTGTGATTTTCTGAAAGTTTATAGATTGTTTTTGTCACAGTCGGGCAAAATTTATTAGCAGTCGTCCACTGGCTGTTCAGTGATATTCATTATGAAAAGTCTTCAAATCATATGGATAACCAGCCAATTTCCAGCTGGTGAAAATCATCATAGCAATGCGTTAGTCGGTCGGCAAAATTTATTGTGGGAAAATTTGAGCGAATTTTATCATGGGGGAATTTTATCAGGTGACTTAGCCCAAGTTAGTGGTGCCTCATGCAAAAACAGGCACATGCACAAATGTTGTGAATCTGATTACATTGTGACAAGTCACACAAAGTTGGGCTTTTAAAGATTTTTTGGAGAGGAGGGGGCAGTGTTTACAATAGGCTTTGGCAATATTACAGTAAGATAGTCAAACACTGCTCCAGAGTATGGCGCTTTTGAAAATACTCTCAGTATACTATGTATGGCCGACATGATAGAGATGAGATACCGCCCAAGCCTGCTGAAGGGTGGGTAGAGATTGAGGTTGAGGGGTGTGTGAGGAGTTAGCCGTGGGAGGGAGGGATAGAAATACGTTGTTGTCTTTCCGACAACATCTCATTTACCTAACTGCTTTGTATGGGATGTTTTGAGAATTAGAAAGTATTGAAAACTATATTAGGTAACACTGTACATTAAGTGCACCTTCATAATGCACTCATAGAGCATACAGTGCGCCTTCATAATGCACTCATAGAACATACAGTGCGCCTTCATAATGCATTCATAGAACATACAGTGCACCTTCATAATGCATTCATAGAACATACAGTGCACCTTCATAATGCACTCATAGAACATACAGTGCACCTTCATAATGCATTCATAGAACATTCAGTGCACCTTCATAATGCACTCATAGAACATTCAGTGCGCCTTCATAATGCACTCATAGAACATTCACAAGCAGTGTGTAAGTATACATTAACATCCTAATAGACCTTAACAGCTGCAATACACATTAAAAACAAACATTATATGATGATACGATTATACTGTTTGTTATTAATGTATATTAAAGCTGTTAAGGTCTGTTACGATGTTAAAGTGTACTTACACTCTGCTTATGAATGCATTATGAAGGTGCAGTTAATGTAAAGCGTTACCCGAAATTAGATGCTACCTTATTAAAAACATGCTATTACTACTGCTAGCACAGCACATACTAGGAGCATATGTAAGTAATGCATCTATATACTACATATAAGTAATGCATATAAGTATTATATATAAGTAATGCATATAAGTATTATATATAAGTAATGCATATAAGTAGTATGCATAAGTAATGCATATAAGTAGTATGCATAAGTAATGCATATAAGTATTATATATAAGTAATGCATATAAGTAGTATGCATAAGTAATGCATATAAGTAGTATGCATAAGTAATGCATATAAGTATTATATATAAGATGTACACATACAGTAAGTAGATAGGAAATACATAGATATACTTATACATGCAGAGCAGTGATAGCCTAGCGGTGGCCTCCATGGGCGTAAATTTCATTTAACAGTAGGGGGGGACAATAAATATAAAATTTCTCATGAGCAATTTTTGAAGGGGA
>JABJVO010000048.1:815349-827251 GCA_026770805.1 Boulengeromyrus knoepffleri
ACATACAGTTATCTGTGCAAAAAGCCAGCCCAGTGCAGCACATACAGTTATCTGTGCAAAAAGCCAGCCCAGTGCAGTACATACAGTTATCTGTGCAAAAACTGTTCCTTAATGGTTAAAAACAACATATGCTTTTATAAGTGTCAAACACAACGAGGATTAAAAACTGTAAAACTGCTGCCATACTTGCTTCATCGGGGGAATAGCTGTTAAAATTATGCAGTTCATTGGCAGGAAAATAAAATAAAAAAAAGGTTCCTTCAAGGCGCTCTGGAAAGTGCCTTTCGCTGTTATATAAGATCACGGGTAAATATATCTGCTCGTCTGCAGGCAAAGTTCAGGGTCCTGGCTGTTCAGCAGCGGTTCCTTCGCTTCTCACACACTGTCAGATACGCAGACCATGTAGCAGAAGGCATCCAGTCACGGGTGATTGCACACCACACTGTATGCCTTTTTCTGGGGACTACCATGGCAGCCACCAGCTGGATGGCTGCAACCTCTGATTGTTATGACTGAGCTCACAGAAAGCAAAAGATTAAACGGTATCTAGTGCTTCACAGTTGGTGCACAGTTGCTGTTCCAATGCCATGCTGGTAGATGGGTTTTGTTGATTCCAATTAAATATTGGTTTTCAGTTTCTATGGATTTCAATAGAATGTAAGCAAATGGTTGCTGTAGATTCCAGTAGAATGCTTGTGAATCGTTGCTGTAGATTCCAAACAAAATGTTGCTGAATATTTGCTGTTTTTGCTACAATTGTCTGATAAACTATAAAAATGTTTAATTGCACACCATCAATCATTATGTTAGGTGGAAGGATGCACAGATATTTAGTGGCATGGGAGACCAATCCGCCGCCAATCCGGCTTCTGAAAGGCTGAGCAGATACAAGTTCAGGCCTGGGTTGTTATGGCAGCTGGCCTCATCCTTTCCAAAACATGTCTGGTTGTGTCTTGGTACCTTATTACCAGGCAAAACAACTGTGGCAAGCATTGCCGAGGATTTCAGGGGTCTCTGTAAACCATGGATCCAATTTCAAACAGAATTCCTTAGCTGAAAAAGCACAGGGTAGGACCTAGGACCGAGATGAGTTTTCCATGCTATCGGGCATGTGTGCGGTTTATGCTGACCACATTGTGTGAGCGTGAGAATTATTCATCTCTCTGTTCAGTGAGAGCAGTTATTAAAATAGCGGCGGCACAGTGAAAGAACATGTCCACGTTTCTAATAACGTGAGCGTGTGACTTTGCAGTGCCAACGGTGCCCAGGTGCTGCGAGTCACAGACGGCTTAGAACGTGCTTCACAGAGCAACCAGGCTTATGCTGCTTTCAAACACATTTATACGGCATTAGCTTTCTGTTCCTGTGGCTCTTGCAGACACTGGAAAAGGTAAAACTGATTCATTTTCAGTTAGGAATTACAGTTTTTTAATTTGGTAAACATTTCAAAATCTCTTATTCAGTTCTCATATTCCCCACTAGGGAATGCCCTGTTGCATTAATAAAACAATATCTTATGGCTTGGTTGGTGGCTCTGTGGGTTAGGATGCCGTGCCTGCATTCATATGGTCACTGGTTCAAATCCCCTGGGTGATTGTACTGCTGAGGCCTAAAGCAAGGCTCTTAACCGCATTTGCCGCAGGGACTGTCTGCCCTCTCAGTTGTATGTTGCTTTGGATAAGTGCAATATACGTGCATCACTTTCCGTAAACAATCTGAACTCAGATTTGTTACCGAAATTACACTCTTTGAAAACCAAATGCTCTCCTTCCTGAATCACTACATATAGATTAAATGACTACAGAGGCAAACTGAAGAGCCAAATTCATTGCGTTAGTCACTACTACTTGTGATAAATGTCTACTGCCGGCTGCCGAACACACAAATGCAGAGTTTGTAAAAAGGAAGGAAAAAACAGGAATTGGCGATGACAGCATGACTAATGGGAGAAGTTATTAAGAGCAGAAGTTCCGTCACCCCAACCATCACTCAAAGGAGGGGGGGGCAGAAAAACCGAACGAGCATCAAAGCAGAGAAGCCGTCCCTTCTGGGCACGAGCACGGAAAACGAACCCAAAGAAACAGGCAAACGACAAACGAAAGCCTGCATATGTAAGAGCGTCACACATAAATGTAAGCAGGGTGTTACTCTGCAGCTATCGATCAAATTAACTTTAGTACATTTAAACTACACCTGTTAATATTCCTGCCTTTAAGACAGAGGGCTACAGACTGTCAGGCAGGAGTTAGGTAAGTTTTCAGCTGCGTGAGTAACCTGCGGTATGATCATTTCACCACGTCTTCATTCGCCAAGCCATTTTTAAGCTCAGTGTTACTTGGAGCCATTCCCAGAATTCCCAACTGATAAGGGTGGGGTGGGTGGTGCTGGAAATGCCCTCCTTTGGAATGTGGAGGATAACGAAAGTATGTAGGCGGTGCAGGGCCAACATGCAAATTGGCTGGGGTCAGATTGGCCCCGTGGAGGCGTCAGGCATCAATGGCAGCAGTGCAAACTGTCAGACCTTTGTGCATGTTGTCAAGGACTATCAGCCAATCATACTGACAATGAGCTTTTGGGTGAAAAACTGCATCTGCATATCTATCATATGTATGTCTGAAACGCGTTAAGAGAACAGATTTATTACACTCTTGACATTTAAAATTAGGGTTAGAGATAGATAGATAGATAGATAGATAGATAGATAGATTGATTGATTGATTGATTGATTGATTGATTACACCAACCCTACTCTTGTCTGCGGAGATGGTTCTCCCCAGGTCCAGCTTCTCAGGTCTCTCTCACAGCCCAAAGGTACGCAATTACAGAACATTATGTGTTTAAATTGTTCATAGTGTGTGTGCGTGTCTTGCATATATTACATTGTGGGGACCAAACATAAAAAGGTGTTATCCTGACATTGTGGGGACCACCTTTTCGGCCCCCACAAGGGAAAGCTCAGTTTTATAAAAAATCCGTAACTGCAATCGAAAAACTAAAAATTTTGTTTGGTTACACATGGTTAAGGTTAGGGCAGGGTAGGGGTTAAGGTTGTCATAGTTGGGATTAGGGTTATGCCCATAGAAATGAATGGAGAGTCCCCACAAAGATATGAATGCAAACGTGTGTGTGTGTGTGTGTGTGTGTGTGTGTGCGTCTGTGATGGACTGACACACCACCCAAGGTAACTCCTGTGTTGAACTCCAAGCAGTCTCACTCCTGCCCTGAACAATCAGCACGGGAAATGAACTGATGAATGACATTCTGTCATTTCATTCATTTATTCACGTTTAGGCCCCTTGCTCTGTATGAATCTGCCTTCCGGATCCATTGCTAGAGCCACAGTGCATCAGATTCCCTTATTTGACTTAAGAGACGCACTTCACACAATCATTTTAAGGATCCTGTTGCAGCAACATTTCAGTGTGGCTACAACATACAACTTCCCCTCCCATCAACAGTAATGTGGCCCAAGTCGAGCAGAAAACGAAGCAACAGTATTCACGTTAGCGTTGCCTACCATGTATAGGAGGTAGATACTGCTAGTTAAATGTGCAAAATTCTGGCTGTTGTTACCGTGACCTGTGAGGAAGCTATACCAAAACAGCTCCACGCTTAGGGAAAATCAGAAAGCGAGAAACAAAGGATCATAACTAGTGTGGTATTTTCACGCAGCCACTAATAATGGTAAGAAAAACACATCTCCAAACGAGCATTTCTACTGTTAGTAGCAAGTAGCATTAGTAGCAAATACACAACGTGTCATTTCTTTAATGCTAACATACTGCGCGTGGTGACTAAACACTTTTCTATATTCTTTTTGCATGTCCCTCCACCACACTTATAACTATTTTCAGAATGGTTAGGTGACTGAAAGTGATTCTCGTCAGGAGAAATTCGATTAAATTAAATGACACGTACGTATGACCTTAATGCAAAATGGAAGCTATATGAAATTGGACAGAAAATAAACAAAAAAAACTGGAAATAAATGCTTGAAAGGACAGGAGCCCAGCATCGCTACTACAGTACATCGATCTTAGGTGCTACGTTGATTACCTGTGACAGCAGGTAGATAATTTACGCCTCTTTAAAAATGTGCATTCATATAAATGACACGAAAGGTGCCACTTTGCAACGCGTGTCTTATTTTAGGACGTCTAAGCAAAAACACAGTTAAGGCGCTCCATGTTAATGTCCTGACACGTTTCACCTTCCTGATTCCTGGCGAACCGACTTGGTATTTATGCATTTCGCTTTTCTTTCCTGCCTGTCACACCTTAGAATACTTCAACAAATCGTTACAGCTTTATTATTTATATAGGCTATAGATATAAGACGAATAAGGTGACTGAGGGGTGTTTAACGCGAAAGCGGCACCTACCTTCTGGGTCTCCCCCCGTTCGCTAGGTACTCGAAGAAGTCGATTCCGCAGTCAGCCCCGAATCCATACGAATGCTCAGGGCGCTATATTTGAAAGTGTTTCTCCTAGACGTACTGTAAGTTAACCGGATTCTTGTCATGTAGAATTTAGGTATTGGGACACACTTTGCACGTGGGTGTGCGCCGCGCGGCTCCAGCGCAGATACTTCCCGAAGCGCTGAATCACGCCTTACTCACTCTCCCTCTTCCCTACGCATGCTTTCCTTTCCTCCCCTCGCTTCCTCGTGAGCTTTGAAACTTTGTTCTGCTCTAAAGTTGTTCGGGTCTGCGCATGCGTCGCAACTTGGCTTCGCTTTACTGTACGTGCCCATGTGCACCGACGGGATAATTGTACAGTCTCCGGAATTTTCCAATGTATGCGTAAAGTCCAAAGCTCGTGCACCACGTCATATAACGGTTGTAAATGTGCACATGTCGCGGTCTGTATAGATATAGCGCGCAATACGTTTTGATCGTCTGGACAGCGACTTCCATGGAGCGATCCGTCGTGCGCTGATTCAGGACCACTCTTTAAAACTCAAGGAGCTGATCTGGCGTCAGCAGGTCAGCAGCATAGCGGTTAAAGATGTAACGTGCCTGGAAAATACTGCCTCAAGAACTTCCGTAATTAAATACTTTCATAGGCTCATTGGCACGAACTGTCCACATCCCGCACCAGTGCGTCGGTACTGGGGCCAGGTGGCGTATAAACTGGGGGGGCGGTACCTCACAATATTGTAGCAAGTTTAGCGAGCCCACACGTAGATGATGAGCTCTACAACTTAAACGGGTCCACTGGTAACCGCTGCCAGCACCTTTTTATAAATTAGTTGGGGAGGTCCAGGCACATATGAGACGGAAATATTAAGAGGGAATATCCTTTATTAATAAATACAGCCGAGGGCTACAAGCCTTCCTAGGGGACAACTCCGGGCAATAGAAGGGGATACCTCCCCCGCGCACACGGCAAAGCGTGCAATCACACCCGACTAAAGGTACAATTAGCAATGCACACTGCAAGTGAGAAATGAAGCACTGCACTCTGTGTTGAAAGAATCGCCCTCTGTCGCTCGCCCTCAACAAACCCTGCTGCTAAAACCTCACCGACGCACATTCATACACACATGCAAACCAAATTAAGGTTACGTTTTAAAAGGACGGCTACCCCCCCTGGAGTGAGGCAATACCAGCCTCCCCGTCCTCCTCCAGAGAAGGGGGAAGCTCTGTGCCGTGGTACAGCCCCACAGTCCCGACGCCCCATACACACCGCGCTCCCCAGACCACATTAGCCATAGTTAACAGAGCGGTTCCTCTCCTGTTTTAACACTGGAATCAACCCGGTCCCTCCTTATCTGTCCCAGCCCCCCCTTTCAAACCAGACGCCCCTCCATCCCTTTCAGATGCAACTCATCAGTAATCAGATAGCAGATACTTTCCACGCCCCTCACTACACTATTTAATTTAGCTTTACTTGTTCCCCCCAAAAATTAACGTTTGCATTTAAATGAGTAGTCGTGCCCTCCTCAAAAAATATCAAACTGTCTTCTACGCCCTCGACTGGGATTTTTTTTAGACTGAACCCGTTAAACAAACAACATGTGAGTCGAAAGTCGCCGAATTTAAATTCTGATTTAAAATCATAGCTGCAGTCCTGATAGTGATACTTGCGTAAGTGTGTGTGTGTGTGGTGGGGGGGTCGGGTGACGGATATGTAAAGGGCTCTTTCATCATGCGGTTTGCAGAAAAGCGTCAGTTAAGCAGCTCCATACCACTGAAAGGGCTTTATTAATAAAACAACTCCCACGTTTTCGGAACACATTCAGTTCAAGTATACTGTGGTTACTTTAGCAGTACAATAAATTGTATATTGTAATGATAATCATATTACAGTAGTCTATGCATTTTATTAGTAAATGTTATCATATTAAGACATTATGTACATAACCGGTTCCTGTAACTGGCCTCAGTGAGCTTTATGGAGTATTTCCATTTATAGAAGAGTATACTCGAGTAATTTATTTAGAGTAATAAATTTGCAGTGACGGCCATATACCTAAATTATTATTGGATACCCATTTTAGAAAAGATTTAGACTTAGGAATACGAAATGTCTGTATTTGCATACCATAACCGAATCTCCTGTTTCGTCGGAGATGCATGGCGTTATCCGGAATAGTTATGTAGCGTAATTGTTATTACATAACCAATGTCTTTATCACATGATCCCAGATGGCTTATGTTTAGTGAAATGGGAAAAAAATCACTGAAAATTCAGCAATAATGGTTAATTTTACTGACGCTCAGTCACAAACCAAACCGGGAGCTGAAGCCACGGAGCGCCCCGAAAAACAGAAGTAACTGCGCTTCTGTTTAGTTTATTTCAGTCACTGCGAATGATTCATCGGAAATAGTCAGATGCGGTAATTACATTTTATAATAAGAATGCCTGTGATATCGTGATCACTATGAGGATTCACGTAGCCTAATACCAGTTAACCAAATAGACAATATCATGTGCCTTTAGGTTTACAGTTTACTTATGTTGTAATCCAAAGCATCACATCTACAGTAGTTTTTTACCAGTCATGCAGACCGACTCATTTAAGGAAAACCCATTATGAAACTGTAGACAAACAAGACAGTATGGATGCGTTACGCGTTAAAAGTAGGATGGGTCGAAGCAGAAACGTCCTTGACTTTGGGAAAACGTTCATGCGAAGTGACACGAGTAGGAAATGTTCTCCTTCTGGCCCATTTTCCATTTGAGGTGGATACATTTTTAAAATCAGTTTAATGAATCCCTAAATTAAGCCATCTTAGTGTGTCTGTTAACACGTCCCGTTGTCCCTCTATACCTGGCAGAACTACGATCGAAGGGGGTCCGGAGCCTATCCGATAGAAGCTGCAGGCGAAAGAGAGTGAATTACCCAGGATGTGGTGCCAACCCATCGCGGGCCACACTCACACACCTATGGACAGTTTGGTAACTCTGATTTACCTTGGCATATTTCTGAACTGTGGGGGGAAACCGAAGTACCCGGAGGAAACCCCACGAGGACACGGGGAGAACATGCGAACTATAGGCCTACACACGGAGCCATGTATTTAATGACACTTAAAGTAAGATCTTTCATCCAAAATAACAAACGCCTTGCCATAACTACATCTATAGGAACCAGTGGCACAACGTAACACTAATAATGGAACAAGAATATTTATTTACAGATATGCAAAATTAACAAACAATATATTAGCAGAGATCTATTTCTATGTTTATCTCCTGGTATTCATTCGTATATTAATTTGATGGCATTAACATTAATCACTGGTGTCACACGCAGGGTGTACTGTACCACCAATGTATGCAACACCCAGGGGCCCTGCTAGAGATATATTGTTGAATTCTTTAGCATCTAATGTTAACGTGGACATAATCGTGCTACATATCGATTCGAGATTTTATCTTAGCATGGCTTCACGCCTGAAATAGATTTTAAAAAAAATACTGTACATTTACGAGAACATTATGGCATATTTCATTCTGGCGTTTCGTGGAATCGCTTCCGTACTGAACGTGTAATGTTCTATCAGTTCTAGCCTTTAATGTTTTTCAGTGCCACGTTTTAAACGCTTGGTGTCATTACAGACTAGATTTAATGTTCGTTTCAAGAGTCCAGAAAATCCGATTGCGGTTTGCGGTGTGCTTTACTTTCCTTGATGACGGTAATCTAACCAAGACAGGCGCTCTGCCAAAATGTGAGCAATTAAAGGGCCGCAAAACTGCGTGTGTGTTATTTATATGTGACAAGACAGATGGTTTCAGAAGCGAAAGCATTTGCATTTGTTTGTTTGACAGATGTCCTTGGCCAAAGCCTCTTAGGAGATGTAGGCAAATAAATCGCGAGCATACACCTGTCAAAAAGCCATACGCATACGTGTAGATATAGGCTCAACTTCCTATGAATGGTCGGTAAGAAGTGACGGTCAGCATCGGAGAAAAACCTATACAGTGCATTACAATGAACCTCACAGTGTTAAGAACCTCACAGAACAGCTAATCAAATAAACTGCACGAGGACCAGGTCCCTACTAGAAGAGTGCAACATAGAGCAGTATTGTGTGTTTCCGAAGGACCATAACTCAGGGATAGCTGGTGAGGATGGAGCAGGTCAGGCACTGCTTCAGCTAGCGGAGGATGGTTCCGGCTATTTCTCAAAGGGACTGCTTGTCACATGGGTAGCTCCAATAACAAATATATAAGGATGCGCGTGCTGTGCACTTCCCGTCACAAAAAATACATTATTAAAAACAATTTCAATAAGGAAATGGAAAATATATATAAACTGTCAGAAAAAAAGAGTGGAGGTGTGTCCCTCGTCACTGAGGCTGTACCCTGTAAACGTACCTTTTAAGATACAGAACTGACTCCAAAGAACAATTTTGTACCTTTGATGGTACATTAATGCTGTTCGTACCTTGGGGATGTTCTTCAGAGTCCATTTCTATACCTTAAATTAGACCAAAAGGTACATTTACCTACACTAGGGTACAATTGGCAGACCCGTGAGAACTCAGCCTCAGTGACAAGCGGAGGTACAGATTGGTACTATCTGTGAATGTGGAAATGCAGAATGTCTCAAAGCCAAAGTACCTATTCTGTCTCTGCATGGGTCATATACTGAGATGAAGTAATGATTTTGATATTAGCATGAATATGAAATATATTTAGAGACCGACAGTTATAGACATAAGACAAAAAATAGGTAAAAATACAGTTTAAAGATCATTTTCAAAATATCCAGTTGTACAAATGGGTATTGTGTATGCAGAGGAATGTGTAACAATAGATTTTGGTTACAATATTATGAATGTGTAGGATGGGCCGCTCAGTCCATGCCCCAGGGCCCCAGCCCAGAGAGAGTCCCCAGCTTCACCCCACTCGCCTCGTCTCCTCTCCTAATGTGGCCGTGATGAATCACGCCTGTTGCTTGTTACCCCTTGATAGTCCTTGTATTTAAGTACCTGTTCCTCTGGACAACTGTGTAGGAAAAAAATAACTTGTTTACATTGCATTCATTCATTTATGTGACACCCAAAAGCTACTTACAGTAGAGAGAAGGGTTATACATTTTGGGTACTTCCTGGAGCCTGTGACCTTTGCGTTGTTACTAGTGGTGGGCGGTTCGATCTAAGTATCGATAATAATGTTGGTATTGATATTGATCAATTACTTTAGTTTCAGTTTCTCTCTTGAATGCGCTGCTGCTCTCATTTGCCGCTCCCGGCTGTCACGTGACTCAGCGGCGCCTGGCAAGCAGACTCACTTGCGCGCGCTATTGTAATAGTATGTCGCTGAGCCATGCTCGCAATAATTAAACAGCAGATATAGTTCGGGGTTTAATCACCAGATGCCGTTTATTACACCCGTACCACTGCAATCACACACACTGCAATCACACGCACACATACACACACACACTACGTACAACAATAAACAATAACCAGTTTAACCACTATACATGAAATAACACACAGCACATTTATAATCACACAAGCGATTACTGAGAACTATTTACAAGCTGGCATCAGTCCAACATGCCGCGCTGCCCGCTGGTACCTCTGCGCTACAGTATTTATTTACTAAACTTTGCCCAAATTCTGTCCTGGGTTTTAACTAATTAATAAAAAAATCAAAAAAACACTTAAAGGTAATGAAAATTAATTCAGCTTTAGCAATTTGATGATGCATCCACCTTAATTATTAAAAAGTATCGATACCGGTATCGTATCGGCGATACTTGCCCTGTATTTACTTGGTATCGGTTCGATACCAAATCTTGTAGTATTGCACATCACTAATACGGAGGATCTTTCAATGACGGGAGCGACTCCAGACAAACTGAGGACCCCAATGAGAAAAGCAAAAGTCTCAAAGCACTCTTCACCTATGCAAACCTAAAGTTACAAGGTTTGTATATATTTAAATTAATGCAGTCTTCCTCGACAGCACAAAATGTCTCACATTTTCAGCCAGTTTTTCGTCTAAAATGCTCAAACGGTCACAAAGGGGCTCTTCGCCAAAACCAGCTCTGACCAGCTGTTACATGGAGGGCAGGGAGTGCTAAGCAGGAAACAATTCAACTCACAGTCATCGCCCGTGGTCAGGTGCAGGACCGCGGTGCTGCGTTCCGATTGGCCCGCGGACGTGGCAGCGGTCACCCTCAGCAGGTAGTCCGCGTATTTGCGCAGCCCAGTGAAGAGCACGACCGTGTCACTGGAGGTCCTGTTGATCGCGCTGCCTTTCCCGTGCGCTAGCTGCAGGCTCAGGATGTAGAACACCATGCCATTGGGTTCAAGCGGGGGGTCCCACTCCACAATGGCAGAGGTGGGGGTGACGGAGAGGACTGTCAGGTTCAGCACAGGCCCGTCTGGGACTGCACGAAGGAGCAAAACGGAGACGACCGTAAGGGCGAAAGTCACGGGCCGCCAGGAAGAACGCGAAATCTTCATGTGACGTTTTATAATCTTTAATGACAGAATAAATACTTCTATTCCAAAGAAAGCATATAGCAGAACACATCACAGCAGACCTAGCGGGCATAAATACACTTTGTTATGTATAATAAAAATGTTCCTAATAAACATTTTACTAAGGTAAAAATCCAATACAATAAATATATTATAAAATCTGATAAAATAATAATTATGGAAGCTTTTGCAGCAGTGTAGGGTAAAGGCGGCTCAGGAAATATGTTTGCTGTGTGGAGGAAGAGAGAGGGAGTAGGGGCACAGCGGAGGGTGGAGGGGCTCGCAAAAATCACATTATTTTAAGAGCAATAAAGGAGTCAGAGTGCTTGAGTAAATGGGTAGAATAAATAAGAGATCCACTGTATCTTCTCAAAGGTTTTTTCATTCTGCTCTTCTTTTCTAGGGGTGATGTGGAGCTCAGTTAGAATGCTGCGTCTGTGATTCGAAGGTCGTCAGTTCAAATCCCAGGTGACAGAGTGATTTTACTGGCGAGCCCTTGAGCAAGGTCCTTAACCTCCATTTGCTCCAGAGAGCCTTTTCAATAAAGAAAAATGTACATTGCTTTGGATCAAAGCGTCTGCTAAATAATGTAAAAGTACTAGGCTTTAGAAGAGGTATCTCTTTTCACACAGGCTGTTAATGAATCTGTTCTGTTGAACAGTTAATTCCACGGCCCCATTATCGGGGATACACCTGTGATTCTCACGGGTGATTTGAGCCAGCCATAACACATCGCTCTAAGTCAGCTGACACAGTAAACATGCCTGTGTACATCCCCCGTGAAAAGGCATGGTGTCACCTGACGAGGAAACCAATCATGCGTCAAACATCTGTGTTAACAATCAGCGTCACTGGTCCCCCCCCCCCCCCCCCCCCCCCCCCCACCCCACAAACACCCACACCCAAATACATAAACAGACAACAGCGAGACGCGCGGGACAAGAAGAAACCAAAC
>JABJVO010000048.1:870918-887441 GCA_026770805.1 Boulengeromyrus knoepffleri
AAGTGGGTGTGGCTGACTGTGAGCATGTGAAGTGGGTGTGGCTGACTGTGAGCATGTGAAGTGGGTGTGGCTGACTGTGAGCATGTGAGAAGTGGGTGTGGCTGACTGTGAGCATGGGAATGGTGAGCATGGTTGACTGAGAATGGGAAAATTGGTGTTACTGTGATTTTGGAAGTTGTAGGTGTGGCTGACTGAGAATGGGAAAAAGTGAACATTGCTGACTCTGAGCATTGGAAAGGGGGCGTGGCTGACTGAGTGTGGGACTGAGGGCGTGGCTGACTGAGTGTGGGGAATGGTGATGTGGCTAACAGTGGGAGGGGGCGTGGCTGACTGAGTGTGGGGAATGGGAGTGTGGCTGACAGTGGGAGGGGGCGTGGCTGACAGTGGGAGGGGGTGTGACTGACTGAGGTGGGTGTGACATTTTGCTTCATCTCAGTTCAATGTTGTGTTGGCGGGCAGGAGAGGGAACTGTTACCTTGTCACTGTATGACGGGTACAGGCTGCACATTCCTCCGCCCTTAACAATTATTAGCAGCAGACAGGTGGAGCGCACAGCCTCTGCCCGCCAAGTGGCCCATTAATACAGCACAGGATGCCTGTGAAGGGCGATAATCCCGGCAGAGCCATGAGAGAGACTCCCCAGCTGGGACGAGGCACGCTGCCCTCACCTCACACACGTGTGTGTCCAGGAGAATCTGGATGGTCTGTATCGGTAATCGCTGCAGCTGCACTACCTGGGAATGGATGAACCAGCATGTTTATTCATTTTCTTACCTTCGACAGCAAATATTTTATGGAAAGTCTCTCCTGCAGCGTGGGTACGACAGATTTCACATACAGGGATTAATAACATACTACCTTCCGGGGACAAATAACTATTTCCTTAGCCACCATGCCACCTGCTGGCCGATGACGGTAGCTGCCTCTCACTGGGAGTGAATGTAGAAACATCAGTGAATGTGTGTGTGGGGGGCTGTTGGGGAATAGCCTTAACACTGTGGACAACCCCAGTGAGAAAGCATTTCTAATATAATCCCCTCCCTCTGCGTTCCAGGCGCCGTCATACATACTGTGGCCTTTACACGCGTTGCACGGAAACATGTCGAGTACACTTTCCCAGATGGAACAGTTTCAGTAGTCATTCATATATTCGAGCAAAAAACATCAAATAAGGATGAGATTGGCAGGGGTGCTGAGGATGAGTCAGCACTGCTCAGCAGACTGAGAGAAAGGCCCCCCCTTTCCGGGACTGAGCATCAGAGTGTCTCCCTGGCATATGCGGCCTATGGCTACTTTTGCCTAAAGTTAAGTTACAATGTTTCACTCTGGATAAAAAAAGAGCAGCTAAGGTTATTGGTTGCCATGGTAGCCTATTCTGTTGTTTTTACAGAAGATACTGTAGAGTTGCAGCTAAATAAAGAGAATGTGGGGCGCGGTCATGTAAGATCTTCACCACATTTAATCATAAAATTGTTTTTGGTGTTTCTTTATTCAGAATATCCAAAATTGATACCTACCCGTGCTTATATGTAAAATAGGTAGGCAACATTGTTTATATATAAAATTGATTGGTACAAAAGCTTATATATACAATAGGTAGGCACCAAAGCTTTGTTGCCGTATCTGAAGTTAATGGAGAACAGGACCATTTCCAGGATTAGCTTATGTCAGCTCATGTCATAAGTGTTACTAATTACGACGAACATGACGGAGGGGGATCAAGCAGAGCACGCGCCAAATCATACGTATGTTTGACTTCCGAAAAAATCTTATCGTGAAGTTTTTCGCACGTTAGTCCAGGACTATGCCATCGCGTTAGGTGTCTTCCTGTCATCATTTCTATCTTTACGATTCGCCTGACACATCTGGCATTGATAAGGCTGATTGCTGAAAGCGGGCTGCCCCTGAGGTCCATTTGAGCTTGGACCATGGCTGCTTCTTTAAGGGGGGGGGGGGGGGGCAGCCTTTGTAAGCCTCCCCATTCATTATTCTTTATGAAATATTCAATACAAATGCTGGCACATTCTGAAGGTTCATTAAGTCCAAGCTGAGACTGAGAATAGGACGTTTCTGTCTGCAAGGGCTTCCAGTCTCTCGGTCTGAATGCAGGAAGAGCCTCGTAGGGAACGTAGACTGACCCTAGTGTGCTTTGTGTTTGTGGGCTGCGTGTAACCAGCAGAAGAGATTCTGTCATTTGGAGAAAGGATGGCAAATGAATTGGTTATGCAGGTTTCACGGAACGTCTTGGGGCATTTGCTTAATTCAGTAAAAAAGTTGCACATTCATTGGTTTTATAAGAAAAATCATTATTTTGTTAATTTGTTTACTATATATATCATATTGGAAACTAGTAGTTTAAGTAAAACATTCATTTCAAGTAGTAAGATTGACTGACAAGCATCCTCATTAGGTGCTTTTTAATTGGCAACACATTTGCAAAAAAGTAAAAACACCAAACATTTGTGTCCCTTTGGGAGCTGATGACTGCAACTGCAATTAATAGCAAAATGCCAAGAACAGGACTGAATGAGTCAGTCAAAAAAATCACACTTAAAAATAAAATGTTTTTGTGGAAGATATGTGCAGATGCGTTAAACACTGCTTGTCAATGGATTTTTTAATGAAACAAATTTGCAACATTTTTACAGAATGAAACAAGCGCTGCAAGACTTTCTGTGAGCACATTCTGTGATCTGTACCAGTGCATACGGCCACTTTAGATGCTAAATGTCAGCAACGAGCCGAGAATTTGCATGATCTGTGTTTGCAGGGCATTCAAAGACAGGGTTAGGGTTTGTGGTGCCCCGCCGTGAGGCCACCCTCACTGCCGGAGGCCGCCTGGTGCCCAGGTTACCCGCCTCTCGGGTCAGTGCTGGTCCAACCTGCCAGGCGACCTGGGGGCCCGTCAGTGACCCCCCCGCAGCGCCTGTGACTGTCTGCCTCAGGAATGCTGCCCTCTCAGCTGTCGTGCGGTGTCCCTTCGCTCCCCGATTTAGACCCCCCAAAGCACCTCCTCCCCCCCCCCCATCTCCTAGGGCTTGTCTCCTTGCTCCGTATTGGGGCACTGTCTAAATTTGGTCATGTGTGACGGGCCACGGTCGGGGGGGGGACACACACCTGCTGTGCCCTCAGGGTCTCTGCTTCCAGTCTTACATCAAATTACATCGGGCCTGGGCATTCCTCAGGCTGCCCCCCCACCTTCGCTCCCTCCCTGCCTCTCTCCAAACCTCCACTGCTGTTCTTCCCCTCTGTTAATACACTCATGCTCTCTCTCTCTCTCTCTCCCACCAGCAAACACACACACACACACACAGACACACACACGCACACACGCACACACACACACGCACACGCACACACACACACACACAGACACACACGCACACACACACGCACACACACACGCACACACACACGCACACACACAGACGCCACCTTCTGCCACCACATCACTCACACAATCTCATTTCAGGCCCCTCTTATCCCAGATCCCGCCTCCCCCAAGTCCTGAAAATCACTAAATTCGGAACAGCCGAAATAATCCATGGAAATCAGACTTACTGAAACGATTAAGGCCGAACTTTAGGGGGTGGGGCCCCTGGGCTAAGGCGATTTCTGGGGCCCCTGTGACTGGGGGCCCCAAGCTACAGCCCAGGTTAACCCATGTATATCTGGCCATAGTACAGTACATAAAAATCAGGCCCCTTCAGTGTAATCCCGGTACAGTCAGTGCAGATTACTGTAATGAAACGTGGGCTTTAGACCTGCTCTTTCTGTCAATATCCACACATGTAACCATTGTCTCAGTCACCACCCGTGTTCCCATGGCACAAATCTTCCCAGAAATAGCTGCCATTGGCACTGAGGGTCGCCTCGGCAGTCAGGCGTAATGCGGGGATTCTTTCTTCTCCAGACTTTCACCGCCTGGTGTAACTCGCATCTAAGGAAAGCCGGCACGCAGATTGAGAACATCGAGGAGGACTTCAGGAATGGACTCAAGCTCATGCTTCTCTTGGAGGTTATTTCAGGTGGGAGAGTCTCTGATGTGTAAAGTCAGCCTGCTGGTCCTTGTTGTCATATTGGCAAACTCATAATTACAGCTGGAATACAGAGAAACACACATGCCACTATTAGATGTCCAAATAGTTTGTAAGAATCTGCTGAAATGTGGATAGTAGAAGTCACATGGTACTGTTCCTATCCAAGCAGCCCAGTGTATGGCCTTTTTAGGTTCCTCCTGTGATGTGTGGGCTTCGTATGTTCCTCCTGTGATGTGGGGGCTTCGGATGTTCCTCCTGTGAGGGGTGGGCTTCGTATGTTCCTCCTGTGATGTGCTGGTTTTTTCCTGTGATGTGTGGGTTTTGCATGTTCCTCCTATTTTGTGCAGGTTTTGTATGTTCCTGTCATGATGTGTAGGTTTTGTATGTTCCTCCTGTGACGTGTGGGTTTTGTATGTTCCTCCTGTGATGTGCAGGCTTTGTATGTTCCTCCTGTGATGTGCAGGTTTCCTCCTGTACTCATGCTTCCTGCTTCCTAAGTTACTCACAGTGTAGGTGTATGAGCCCTGCATTGGACTGACATCCCATTCAGGGTTTACCTTACATTGTACCTTATGCTGTCTAGAGAAGGTTCCAGTTCTCATGACCTTGTACTTGATAAGCAGTTAGAAGATGGATGGATGGATGGATGGATGTTCAGTTCATATCATAATTCTCAAATAGCCTCTAAGGTCATTCCCTTTAATCTGACTTGCCCACAGACACTTTGTTCTTACTTTTTATTTTCCATTATGTACATTCTGTGTACAGGCATGCAACAATGTTTCAAAAGCATAGATATCTAATTGTGTTTCTTTCGAGTAACACAGTGACACAGCCTGACATGCAATGCTGCACAGCTTCACTGCCTAATACATGGTGATTTATGTTGTATAGGCGTAAGAATGACTATAATGGACTGAAGGTCGAATTATCAGGGACTCTTGCAGATTAATAAGATCTGCATCAAGCTGACATGTTTCCTGATTTTTACAGCCAAATGTTTATTGAATCAGAAACAGGACATAGAACCCGAAGGAAGAACATGAACATAAATTATTCAGACGTCTTTGACGCGAAAGTGAAAATAGCTAGAGAGCCAAAGGTGTGGCATTGCAGGCCCTTAAAGAAGTAGCCCCATGATTGGTCCATCCAGTCATTTGGGAACAATTTGGCATGCTCATTGGTTGATGGAGGCTCTAGAGGTGATGGGAATTGTGGGTAACTATGATGGTGTGAACTTGCCGTCCAATAACAGGCGAGCGGCTGCCCAAACCTGACAAGGGCAAGATGCGCTTCCACAAGATCGCCAACGTGAACAAGGCCCTGGACTTCATTTGCAGCAAAGGGGTGAAGCTGGTGTCCATCGGCGCCGAAGGTGAGTCTCTGTCCTCTGTCCATCGCAAACTCTGCGACATACGTCTTTGTTTCTCCTCTCAGGGTATCTGAACATAAAAGTTTGTCATGCACCGATGTGTGAATCTGCTTCTCCGGGCCGTTTAAGTTTCTGGATTATTCCAGTTCTCCCAGTGTACCGTGGTATCCGTCCCTAGCAGATGGTCTCATTTTTCCCCACAGAGATCGTTGACGGCAACGTAAAGATGACTTTGGGGATGATCTGGACCATCATCCTGCGCTTTGCCATCCAGGACATCTCAGTTGAAGGTCAGGGGCTGTTACTCATGAACGACGAGCAGGACTCCTCTTTGGTTTACTCTGCTCAGTACAAAACGTTGCTTCTGAATGAATTACAAAGAAAGTAATTTAAATGAAGATGCTGGAAGCAGCACTTTTTATATGACGGGGGGGGTCACATACGGTTTCCTGAGGAGACGCCTGACTTTGAACGTGTTCTGTGATGGGTCCCATATCAATGGATTCTGTCGCAACCTCAGAGAGTGATGTTTCAGAGTCGCTGAAGAGCCCTTCATGCATTCATGTAACCCAGAGAATATCTTGCTAGTCTAAATACACAGTAAGTTGAATTTTGTTTCTGCAGAGGGTCAGCACACAGCTACTCTAACTTGCCAAAAACATGCATTTTAGGTGTTATTTAGGCTTTATCTCCCACTTTTTTTTAGAAACCTCTGCAAAGGAGGGTTTGCTGCTGTGGTGCCAGAGGAAGACCGCACCATACAGAAACGTCAATGTTCAGAACTTCCACATAAGGTGAGTGTCCGGCTCCCTCTACTGGCCGTGCCCTGTAGTGTCATGAGAACTTTTCATAGTCGTTGCAAATCAGATCTTTCTCATGAGCCGAGTTATACTGTCATGTTATTTTTTTATTTTTGACTTTTGCCCTGTCTTCTTCTCTCTCCCTTTTCCTATGCCTACCTCCCTTTCTTTCTCTCCCCCTCTCTCCGTCACATCCCCCCCCCCAGCTGGAAGGACGGCCTGGCCCTCTGTGCTCTCATCCACAGACACAGGCCGGACCTCATCGACTACTCCAAACTGCGAAAGGTGCCCCCACTGGCCCCTTCTGTCCCCCCCCCCACTAAAAACAGCTGCTCATGTGACGTGTTTCTTACTATTTACTTCACTCTTCTCAGAATCACTTTTCCGTTTCTGGTTTTATATTTAATTCCTGTAATCCGAGTTTATTTCACAACTGTGTGGATGGCGATGAGCATGTTAACTGCAGAAATCGGAGGTTCCTCTTTCTATGAGGTCACCATCTATAACTCTGGTCGGAGTTCGGTCCGCACCCTTCAGTAACTCTGGTCGGTGTGTGTTCGGTCCACACCTTTCCGTAACTCTGGTCGGTGTGTGTTCGGTCCGCACCCTTCATTAACTCTGTTCGCTGTGTGTTCGGTCCGCACCCTTCGGTAACTCTGGTCGGTGTGTGTTCGGTCCGCACCTTTCCGTAACTCTGGTCGGTGTGTGTTCGGTCTGCACCTTTCCATAACTCTGGTCGGTGTTTGGTCCACACCTTTCGGTAACTCTGGTCGGTGTTTGGTCCGCACCTTTCGGTAATTCTGGTCAGTGTGTGTTCGGTCCGCACCTTTCGGTAACTCTGGTCGGTGTTTGGTCCGCACCTTTCGGTAACTCTGGTCGGTGTGTGTTCGATCCGCACCTTTCGGTAACTCTGGTCGGTGTGTGTTCGGTGTGCACCTTTCCGTAACTCTGGTCGGTGTGTGTTCGGTCTGCACCTTTCAGTAACTCTGGTCGATGTGTGTTCGGTGTGCACCTTTCCGTAACTCTGGCCGGTGTGTGTTCGGTCTGCACCTTTCAGTAACTCTGGTCGATGTGTGTTCGGTCTGCACCTTTCTGTAACTCTGGTCGGTGTGTGTTCGGTCTGCACCTTTCAGTAACTCTGGTTGATGTGTGTTCGGTGTGCACCTTTCTGTAACTCTGGTCAATGTGTGTTCGGTCTGCACCTTTCCGTAACTCTGGTCGGTGTGTGTTCGGTCTGCACCTTTCCGTAACTCTGGTCCTCGCCTGTGTTTGTGATTTCCAGTACCTGGGAGATTTCGATTTTTTTTTTTAGTTATACGTACACATGGCTGGCCTGAATGATGTCAGTATTACAGATGTTATCCTGTGAGATTAAATTTGAAAAGCAATTAGGATAAAATGTAGTTGATAAGTAACATCTGCCACAATTTTATCATTAGTTATCATTACAGTTTAGTTCATAATTTTTCACTTAGTCATTTTTATGCATGTATTTTTGCATATAGTATACCAAATATGTGAGAAATATTATATATATATATATAATTTGTAATAAAACATGTTAAGATAATGTCTCAATGCATTTGAAGTAAAACTCAAAAATAATGATTGCATATATTCATAATTCTTGATAAAAAATGGGAATATTATTCATTCCCCTGCGGTTGTATAGCCCCAGAGAATACGCCTTTGATACGATCGTGATATTACCCGCCACCGCTAACCAGTGTCTGTGTATTCACTCCCTGTCTTTGATAGACGTGATTAATGAGATTCCTCAGAATAGTTTATGAATAGCAGGAGAAACGCCAGCAGGCCTTGGTTCTGGGTCTGTGAGTCGCGATTCCGGTTCCAGGCTGTTTGGTTATCGGTCGTGATCAGACGCTGTGTGGCATGTCGTGTTTATGCTTCCCTCGCATTCTCACCCCCATTCCCTCCCCTGTACCCTTTGCTGACCCCCCCGTGTGTGCCCTCTCCTGTAGGACGACCCCATCGGTAACCTCAACACTGCCTTTGACGTGGCCGAGAAGTTCCTCGATATCCCCAAGATGCTGGACGCTGAAGGTGAGCCGTTGATGATGCTACTGCCCCCTGCTGGTCTCTGAAGCATGGCGCAGTCCATCCTTGGTGCTGGCAGTGTTGCTGAGCGTGGTGTTCTTGGTACTGGTGGACGTCTGGCTGCATCTTGGAAGTGTTCAGGCCGAGAAGCTGGCCGATGCCGCCATCAACATAGAAATGGACATCCACCTTTCCTTTGCCGTTCCTTTCTCGTTCCTCTGATTGCTGCATTGAATTTACTTCACATTTTTTGGGCTGCATGCTTCAAACTCAAATCTGAATCAAAATATCTGCGGTGGAATATTGTTCTTGTTGGTCACAGTGCAAATAAACAATAAGAAATATTCAGACTCTATATTCCATTTTTAGATATTGTAAACACCCCTAAGCCTGATGAGAAAGCTATCATGACCTACGTTTCCTGCTTCTACCATGCCTTCGCTGGAGCTGAACAGGTGAGAGGCAGCATCTGCTCTTCCTCATACGACGCATGGTCGGTGGCCGGTGTTTTCATCTCATACCATTATTATCTGAATCCTCTATCCCTCCCCCAGGCTGAGACGGCTGCTAACAGGATCTGCAAGGTCCTGGCTGTGAACCAGGAGAATGAGCGTCTGATGGAGGAGTATGAGAAGCTGGCCAGCGAGGTAGGACCCCAGTCCACACGCCAGAATCGCCCTTGTGCGCCGTCTCCGCGGAGCTGATCAAGCCTCCTCCCCTGACCCCCAGCTGCTGGAGTGGATCCGCCGCACCATCCCCTGGCTGGAGAACCGAGTGGCGGAGCAGACCATGCGCGCCATGCAGCAGAAGCTGGAGGACTTCCGGGACTACCGGCGCATCCACAAGCCGCCGCGCGTTCAGGAGAAATGTCAGCTGGAGATCAACTTCAACACCCTGCAGACCAAACTGAGGCTGAGCAACCGGCCTGCCTTCATGCCCTCCGAGGGCAAGATGGTGTCGGTAGGCGACCCACCGCACTGGCCTGCCGTACTCCATGCCCAATGCAACACATGCCTGACATTGTCACATGCTGCCCTCTGCTGCCCTTAGGACATCGCCAATGCTTGGAAAGGTCTGGAGCAGGTAGAGAAGGGCTATGAGGAGTGGCTGTTGACAGAGATCCGCCGCTTGGAGAGACTGGACCACCTGGCTGAGAAGTTCAAGCAGAAGTGCGCCCTGCACGAATCCTGGACTGCAGGTACGGAGATTTGGGACAGAGAGCAAGTGGGGACATCAGTCCAGGTGCATTGAGTCAGACTTGAGACGTAGAAACATCCTGTAGATCTGTGTTGTATCAGCGGTTACTCTGGTAAGGTCCTGAGATGTTTCTTCGGTGCCAACATGCAGGGAAGGAGGAGCTGCTAACACAGAAGGACTACGAGTCGGCTTCCCTGATGGAGATCCGTGCCTTGATGAGGAAACACGAAGCGTTCGAAAGCGATCTGGCTGCCCACCAGGACAGAGTGGAGCAGATTGCGGCCATTGCTCAGGAGCTCAAGTAAGCTGGAGTGGGCCGAGACCAAAATGTGAATGGAAAGCGGACGGTGTATCCACAGCAGGCGTGTGTGAGCTGTCTGTCGTTTTCCCGGGGAGCTAGTGAGCTAGATTACCACGATGCTGCCACCATCAATGCCCGGTGCCAGGGAATCTGTGACCAGTGGGACAACTTCGGCACCCTGACCCAGAAAAGGAGAGATGCTCTGGAGGTATGAGAAGCCCCCCCCCCCCCATAACTTTCAGAGCCAGAGGGCCAATTTCCCTTGATCAGATTGTCAATGATCAGGAATCTACACTTATTTAAAATTAGTTGGTTTAAGTAGACAGTTCAGCTAGCACTTACTGTCAGCTTGGATTATTCATTCTGTATCTGTGATCCAGCGTGTTGAGAAGCTGTGGGAGACCATCGACCAGCTGTACCTGGAGTTTGCCAAGCGGGCAGCGCCCTTCAATAACTGGATGGATGGGGCAGTAGAGGACCTTCAGGACATGTTTATCGTGCACAGCATCGAGGAGATCCAGGTATGTGGAGATGCCAGCTGATAGACGGTTGGACTGGCAAGTCGACAGGTAGAGTAAGATGACCATGCTGTTTGATATCTGCCTCACGTTCCCCTATCAATGTGCTCCTCCTCTCTCAGAGTTTGATCACAGCCCATGATCAGTTCAAGGCCACTCTGCCCGAGGCCGACAAGGAGCGCATGGCGATCATGGGAATCCAGAACGAGATTCTGAAGATTGCCCAGACATACGGCATCAAGCTGTCTGGTATAAACCCGTACACTAACCTCTCCCACCAGGACATTAGCACCAAGTGGGAAACTGTAAGTAGGCCCAGATACGGTCACGCGTTCTTCAACTCTTGTCTCGGCGAACTGGAAGCTACCCATGTTCCTGGTCTCTGATGTTTGCAGGTGAAGCACCTTGTTCCTCTCAGAGACCAAATGTTGCAGGAGGAGGTGGCAAGACAGCAGGCTAATGAGAGACTCAGGCGTCAATTTGCAGCTCAGGCTAATATCATTGGACCCTGGATTCAAACAAAGATGGAGGTAATGCAGATCCTTAACTTTGCATATCTTTCATATTTGCCCATATTTACCTAGTTGCCTTAATAAATTAACCAGCTCTATAGGTTCTATAGGTGTAACTATCAAAAAGCCCATGTGATTCCCACGTTTGTAGCGATCGATAATCATCCAGTTTCTTCCGCTGTGTTTGCAGGAGATCGGCCGCGTCTCAGTTGACATCGCCGGCTCCCTCGAGGAACAGATGAACAACCTGAAGACGTATGAGCAGAATATTATCAACTACAAGTCCAACATCGACAAGCTGGAAGGAGATCACCAGCTCATCCAGGAGGCCCTTATCTTTGACAACAAGCACACCAACTACACCATGGAGGTGCTGATGCTACCTGCATCCCTACCGCAGAATGCTGTCGGGCCACATTCCTGGTCATTGTAGAATATGCTGGTTTTCTTGGTCACCAGTTCCAGCAATTTGCCCAGTTTTTTTTCTGATATTATGGGATGTCTTTGGCTTAATCTCTCCCCTCAGCATATCCGCGTGGGCTGGGAGCAGCTCCTCACTACCATCGCCCGCACCATCAACGAGGTGGAGAACCAGATCCTGACCAGAGATGCCAAGGGCATCAGCCAGGAACAGCTGAATGAATTCAGGGCCTCCTTCAACCACTTCGATAGGGTGAGAAAAACGAGCACGACCAGGGAGGGAAGGATTAAAAAAAAGAGGAGAACTGTATAGACATTGGTCTAGTGCGCGAGGTTTGAGGAATTCCAGAATGTTTTAAATGTTGCTCAGAAGGTGCATTATTTTCAAATGGCAATGAAAGCATCTCCTCCCTACAGAAGAGGAACGGCATGATGGACCCGGACGACTTCCGCGCCTGCCTGATCTCCATGGGCTATGATCTCGTGAGTAGATGACGTGCCAAAGGGATCTGTAGCATGGAGTACAGGGGACCTACTGTAGCTTAGGCAGCGATACAGGAACCGCCAACAAACCGTATGAGACGGATCCCCCTGTCCTTCGAGATCCCTTGTATTTACCGCTCAGGTGTGTTTCGTTTTCTGTGTATTGTACGGAGATTGACGTGGGGTTTTTAGCGATGTTTGCACAGCTCTCTTCCCGCTTGTGTCTGGTTTATCACCGGTAGCTTAGCTTAGTAGCAAGTTAGCTCCTTGACAGCTGTATGCTTGTTAGGTATTGTCTGGTTTAGTCGTAGTTCATTTTTGAGCCAAAGCTGAAAGAATAAATGTAAACGCAGGTGACTGATAGCTTCTTATTCTTGGTTTACATGGAACCTGCAGAGCTGCTCTGTGCTGTGTAGGTGATTATTGACAGCAGAAAGCCTTAGTGGAGAAGAACGTTTGATCTATTTTTAGCTGAGCCGAGTGCTTATTCTGGGCTTGGTGCTCAGGATGCTTCCTCTCGGATCCCAAGCTCTCTGGTCTCGCCATCTCCTCAGGGTGAGGTGGAGTTTGCCCGCATCATGACGCTGGTTGACCCCAACAACACAGGCGTGGTCACCTTCCAGGCCTTCATCGACTTCATGACCCGAGAGACCGCCGAGACCGACACTGCTGAACAGGTCATGGCTTCCTTCAAGATCCTGGCGTCGGACAAGGTGAGCGGCCAGGCTGCAGAGTCCCTGGACAGCAGGGCTTACGCAAAAACAGTGCAATAAAGAAAGACCCCTAAATGTCCTTAAACAGAACCCCTCTCAGGGCAATTAGCATAGTCCTACCCGGCCCAGCTAGATTTAATTAACCAAGGCATCTACTGGCTGATCGATTGCCGCGGTAATGTGATGAATCACCGGAGCGCAGTGTAATCGCTGCCTTCCCCATCGTGATGAGCATACAAACCTGGAGAAGAATTCGCATGTAGGATTTTATCCTGCATCTCGTACTGTTTGTAAAGTTCTGATATCTCCACGACGATGATGCAATCACCGTGTGATGATGTAATGCTGCATAGCAACAACACCTTCCTTCCTTCTGGCAGAATTACATCACAGTGGAGGAGTTGCGCAGGGAGCTGCCACCAGAGCAGGCCGAGTACTGCATCAGCCGCATGACCAAGTTCGTCGGGGTCGACGCCCCCACCGGCGCCCTGGACTACATCTCATTCTCCAGCGCCCTTTACGGAGAGAGCGACCTGTAATCACCCTGCTCGCTCGCTCCATCCTCCCCGCCCCAGCCCACTGTCTCCGTACCCTTTATAGCTACCATGCTGTCTGTTCCGGTTCCTTGTGCCCCAGTTTTGAAACCTGCCTCTAGGGACTGGGAGGCTGTGCTCCATAACCACATTGTAATGGTCACACTGGCGGTTATTTTTTTCCTCTTATATTACAATAAATATCAGTAACGTCACCTCCCCAAATTCAACATTGCTTGTATCTTGGCCCACAGTTGGTCACGCAATGATTTAGCCTGTTGGAGAATATCGGCCAATTGCCATAATTACTGCAGATCACAAGCAGGCAAGTCTCACAAATAAAATGTTCTCTCGTGGTAATTATGAGCAAAGCCACCCAGTCCCTGTTTTAAAGGCATGTCCTCCTCTTAGATGGTGATTGTTGGTTGGTTATTGTTTTTGCCGACGTCCGCTGTCTTGTAGGCATTGTCTGTACGACACCCCCTTGTTGCCGTGTAATTAAGATGCCGTGTTGCTGTGACGGTCCTCGTTTCCCTTAAAGCTCATAGTTACATCCAAGTACATCGGATCCTCTCGTCAGGAACAACGGCTGAATGTTTATTAACTGTTAAGTGAGTATGGTTTTCTTAAGAACGGTCGGGAAGAGCCGGAATCATTTTCTGGTGGTTTTGAGAACGTAGATGGCAATGGCCGTCAAATTAGCAGGAGAAGTGTGCAGACCAAACGAGATGGTAATGAAACAAATATATGATGGGGAAGGAAGGAGGTCGATCCAGAGGCCGCTTCATTCAGCTGTGGGACGTGTGACTAAAAGCATCCCAGCAAAAAAAAAGACGAGATCTGGAGCTGGATGCAAAGAGGGCCACCGTCCTTTGAAAATGGTGTTATATAACCATTGTACCTTCGTTATAAACACGTTTTCTCTCCATCTCATGTTTGCTAAAGGGACAATGCTGTTTGTATGTTTAGTGTGTGAGAAAATGTGAACTAAGAGTTTTAAGCATGGGGATGTGTTTCCTGTGTCACTGGAAAGTGCTTACAGTCAGAGGATCTACAAGACAACCATCCGCAGGGCTGTAAGACCTGCCCGTGGAGTAGAAGTGGAATCCAGATAAAAGAGGGTGGCTGTTAACTGGTCAGATGCCATCTCTGGTTCTGGTTCTCTGAGGAACGTGTCCTACTCTGTACTGCTGCCTGAGTGCTGCCCCCCCCAGCCTGTCCTGCACTTCTTGCTTCCTGTGATGACATAAGAGGCCTTCATTGGTTCAAATGGATGTGACACCTTGGAATAAAAATGAATCTATACGACAACACTTAGGCTGTATTTATTTCCACACTCTGATTGGTGGTTGGGGGTGGGGGGCATGGTTTAGATACTGAATTCATTTCCATTCCTGCTTTTGTTTGACGTTTGAATTCCTTCAGCGATTTCTGCTGGTCAAATGCAAATTACAGGGCTGTCACAAATTATATTAGGTAGTCTGTATTGCGAAAATTAGTATTTTTCAAGAGTTCTTTAATACATGACATATTACTGAATTTAGTTGACTATCCATCATTTAGTGGCTTATTTGCAGTTTTCTATAAGCAGACTTCTTTAGGTTGTGTATTACACAGCAGTTTGTAGTATAATACTATGGATTAATTTGAAAGATGCGAAATACGAAACTGCATTTTTTTGACTAACATTGCGCCCAACACCCAAGTGATGCTACATTCGAAAGAACACTTGCCAGATTTCACAGCGCTTTCACCAGTGGAGACATGGTCTGTCTACATGTCTAAGCCTCCGCTGTATTCAGGCCTCCTGAAGTGGTCAGGCCCCTCCAGTGCTCAGGCCTTCCCAGTGTTAAGGTGCCTCCAGTGATCTGGCCTCCCCAGTGCAGTATCACTGATCACACAAGCCACTCACACACCCTCCAAAGCTGGGCGGTGCTGATTCTCCTCCAGATTTGGCAAATGGGAGCCAATTTGTTCTGCAGCTGAAAACTCCAGACCGTAATGGAGGGCTGATCCGTTTGGACTCGAGTCATGATCTGTGCCCAGAAAAGATAATGTGTGTCTGTATGTGCATGTCTGTATGTACAGTATATCTGCGTGTGCATGTACAGAGCGTATGTACAATGTGTATGTATAGCATGTCTGTGTGCATATATTTACAAGTGTGTGTGTGTATATGTAGTGTGTGTGTGTTTATGTACAGTGTGTGTACAGTGTCGTACCAGCATGTATATGTACAGTGTGTGTACAGTGTTGTACCAGTGTGTATATGTACAGTGTGTGTACAGTGTGGTACCAGTGTGTATATGTACAGTGTGTGTACAGTGTGGTACCAGCGTGTCTATGTACAGTGTGTGTACAGTGTGTGTACCAGCGTGTATATGTACAGTGTGTGTACAGTGTGTGTACCAGCGTGTCTATGTACAGTGTGTGTACAGTGTGTGTACCAGCGTGTATATGTACAGTGTGTGTACAGTGTCGTACCAGCGTGTAGATGAACAGTGTGTGTACAGTGTTGTACCAGTGTGTATATGTACAGTGTGTGCCCCCCAAACACTTCCCTCCTTGTACAAACACTCTGCCTATCTGCCTTATTTAAAATAGACCACAGCACATGTTCTGTCCCCCGCCCCCCTCCCCCAAACCCCCAGTCATTCATATAAAAACAATCCCATTTTTGGCTGTGCCGAATGCAGAGCGCATCCACTGCACCTCTCACCCCGCGGCGTCTGTCTGCAGCTCGCAGGCCCCGCATCAGCACCACCGCCACGCAAATACTGAATGCGACTAAAAGCGCTAGATATCTCGAGCCAGCCTCAAACTGCTGCAAACCCATTAACCAGGCACTGCACCCATCATTCCCAGTACTCCCAGAACTCTCCTCTACGAGGAGACATATCAGAAGAGATTGCTGGCATCATTGGGATGTAGTTCTACACCTGTGTCCATCAATGAAACTGTATTTTCCAAATTTGCATGTGTACTTACAATTACTGAAATGCGAGAAAAAAAAAATTCACAAAATACATCAAAACAGATACAAAGTAATAGTTTATTCCATTTTATGCTTTGGACGTTTCCACAAAAAACAGTTACATTTCCGTAGATGAAAAAATTGGTGCTAGAAAGGGGGGAAAAGGCATCGACTAAAGCTAACAGCATAACAATACAGCTTCAGCTGCGCACATTTAATTTATTAGTGACTTTTACAGTCTAAAAGCATTAATATTACAAGCAACCACTGAAGCCTGCAGTCGGCATGTGCAAAAAAAGAAACACTTCATCCACGTCAACAAGCCTTGACACACAACAATGCAAAAGAAGTGGCTTATATGTAGCTATTCATCCCCCCCCCCCCATTCAGAAACCTCCGGAGGTGGGGTACAGTTCAGGGGTTTTCAGCTTTCCAGTGTTAATCAAGGAATCCCCACGTGAAACAATAGCAGAGCCAGCAGAGCTAAGACCCGACCACCGATTAACTGCGGCTTATTTTATTTATTTATTTGGGGGGGGGGGGGGGGGGGAGAGATTTTTGGTGTGGGGGGGGGGCGCGTCGGTGTGTTGGTTTTTGGGAAT
>JABJVO010000048.1:935907-953123 GCA_026770805.1 Boulengeromyrus knoepffleri
GTGGCAGAAATGTAAAGCGCATTGAGACAATGTAATGTTGTGATAATGCGCTATATAAATAAAATTGCATTGCATTATTAACAATTTCGCTGCCTAAGTCCCCTTGGAAAAGTCCACACCCCTGTTAACAGTATAGACTTTTCATTACAAGTCAGCTTTCAGTCGAGAAGGCATCTAAAAAATCAATGAAGGGATTAATATAGGATAGTAATGGACAAAGCTTCATGAACCATTTGCTGTATTTTTTTTGACCTCACAAGATGGTTCTCTTGGTTTGCTTTGGGGAACGCTTTTTTTATGAAGAGAGCACCATCTAGTGGAGTCAGAAAATACAGCAAATGGTTCATGAGGCTTCATTTCCCTATCAATAAGGATAATTCATAAGGATTATAAGGGGTGACGTGCACGGCAAAAGAGAATGGTCACATTTTGTATGTAAATTACACTAACATAATATGTTTCTGACACGTTAATACAGCTGGTAAATCCAGAGGATCACATGCCAGTACAATGCAGGTGCTGATCTATGCTGCTAATTCAGTATCCCTGTAAAAACATGTGTGTAGAGCTGGATTCCCCATTTTACCAGAAAACCCAATACGGTTTGTGGTGTCTCTGTGAAAACATGCACGGTTTGGCTCCTTCTGATCTGTCTGATGTTGTGTTTTCAAACCCTGTACTACTTAGTGAGCAGAGCCACGTTTACTTTCAGACAGAAGATATCTGCTGCCCTCTACTGGTGACTTTATTTACTTGGGTTTGAAGTCGTTACAAGACAAGTTTTAACCACTGACGTCACCGATTCTTATGTTATGACGTACAGGTGCATTTCTGGACAGAAAAGGCTGAGTTATATTGACTATACCTCCTTTGTTTTACTTTGTTGTTTCATGTATTTTTTCAGCTCCGTCTTTCTGACCCTGCCCTTATTTCTGCCGCTCTGGATTCTCAGATCACGAGCCGGTTTGACATGGAAGCCGTGACATTTAAGAAGCTGGTGAAAGGACACGCCTACTCCATAACCGGGGTGGACAAGGTGAGCTGTGGTAGCTGGCCAGCTGTCCACACTGTACTTTGACCCACATGACCTGTCTGTGTCTCTGTCTGCCTGTCTGTCAGGTGGCGTATAAAGGCACTCCGACCAAACTGATTCGGATCCGAAACCCCTGGGGGGAGGTGGAGTGGACCGGGCCCTGGAGTGATAAGTGAGTGGCTGCAGGGACAGAGTTTCCATCTGGGAAGGTGTGCTAATGTCCAGGGAAACCTGCGCTTGGTCCAACTGAGCCTGGCCCTCTGCAGTTCTAGGGAATGGAGCGGGATCGACCCATCTGTCAGATCTCGACTGCACAACCGCAGTGAGGACGGAGAGTTCTGGTGAGTTTTATTTCTAACTGGTATACAATAGAGAGACTTTATTCATCTACTTGGGGAAATTGTCTTTTCACCTGTCCGAACTTGCTCTCCATGGTACACATATGACAGCGAGGTTGGGGGGGGGGGGTCACAGTACAGGGTCAGCCAGCATACAGGGTCCCTACAGCTGGGGGTTAGGGGCCTTGGTCAGGGGCCCAAAGGCAGCATCAGTCTGCTGGCCCCTGGATTCGAACCAGCGACTTTCCAATCACTGGCACAGAGTCCTATCCCACTGTGTTCTTTCATAAAGGTGAAAGGCAGGCTTTGTGTGGTGTTTGTGTATTTATACCTGGTAATACTAATTAAGTGTGTCTGTGTGTATATGTGAATATATAGTGTTGTGACAAAGTCCTTGCCCCCCATTCCGATTTCCTTAATTTTTTCTTATTCATAACACTTAATAATTTCCGATCTCCAAACAAATTTAGAATAATACAAAAGACAACCTGAGTAGACTGAGTAAAATCACCAGTGTGACAAAGTAAGTACACAGTCACAGTCAACGAATGAACCAAATCTAAATGACAACGGATTAAACTGAACTACACACGTCTAAGCTTGATTGCTGCCAGTCCTGAATCTACACATCACTCAAAACAGCCATTCCAGCAAAGCAGAGAGGGGCGCGGGGGTCTTAGGAAGCAGCCACCCTGTCTCAATCACAAGAAATTCCTGGAGACCTGAGATAGAAAGTTATTGAGATGTACAAGTGCACAACCAAGTGATGTACTAATATCGAGAGCACAGTGTGAGTGTAGCTGTGTCATCATTGTAAATCCTCATCCTCAGTTTGTACCTTCGGTCCTCTCTCTCTCTGTCCTTCTTGTCGTCCATATCAGGATGTCCTTCTCAGACTTCATGCGGGAGTTCAGCCGCCTGGAGATCTGCAACTTGACGGCTGATGCCCTAGAAGCCGCACGTGCAAAGAAGTGGAGCACAGTGCTGCACGCGGGCGAGTGGCGGAGGGGCAGCACCGCCGGGGGCTGCAGGAACTACCCCGGTAGGTAGGGGGCAGCAGAGCGCTCCGGCCTGATGTTCCATTCATAGAATCTCGTATGACTTCCTGTATCACTCACCTGTTTTTCAGCGACGTTTTGGCTCAATCCGCAGTTCAAGGTGGCGCTGCAGCATCCCGACTCGGACGGTCAGCCCGGCTGCAGCTTCGTAGTTGCGCTCATGCAGAAGGACCGGCGCCGACTGCGCCGAGAGGGCAAAGACATGGAGACTATCGGATTTGCCATCTACGAGGCAAGCAGGACGATCTACTGCCCATACAGTAGCTGGACACCTAAGATACTGTAATGGGAGATGTAGTGAGTGCAGTGGGAGATGTAGTGAGCACAATGGGAGATGTAGTGAGTGCAGTGGGAGATGTAGAGTTGTAGTGAGCGCAGTGGGAGATGTAGTGAAAGTGAGTATTATGGAGAGTATTATTATAAACACCTAGGGTGGTGGCACGGTGATGAAGCTGGGTGTGGACTGTGCTCAGATTATTAAAAGCAAGGCATACGGAGACTGAAGAAAGTAACTGATCTGTTTCCTGTTCTCCTCTCCCTCTTCTTCACTCTCATTCTCCCCAGGTTCCAGATGAAGTATGTACATTTCTGTTCTTCTGACACCGAAGAACACCACTGTTCGTATTCCCATGCTGTAATGTTATTCATGGGGTCAGAGGTGCGGTTGATCAGTTGAGCTCAGGTGAAAGATTGTTAAGGCATAATTATGGCTAAAAAAAAATCCTGATTTCCTGAACGCCCAAAAGAGCAGATCCTGGTCACCAACCTCCTGAACATTTGGTCACAGGTTCCCATGTTTTTAAGACAATAGCTGGAGTATTTACTCAAAAAGTAAGTAATTTGGAACCTGATAGTCTGCTAGAAAAGCACCAACATACAGACGCTTGTGCAAGTCCCTGCCATACAGGTTTTACGGAGGCTGTGCTGATTTCATTCTCAGTACATGGGAAAGGCCGGAGTGCATCTGAAGCGGGACTTCTTTCTGACGCACGGCTCAAGCGCCCGCTCCGAGCTCTTCATCAACCTGCGGGAAGTGAGCTCGCGCTTCTGCCTGCCAGCCGGCGAGTACATTGTCGTTCCCTCCACCTTCGAGCCTCAAAAGGAGGGCGACTTCGTGCTCAGGGTCTTCTCAGAGAAGCCAGCCGACTCGGAGTGAGTCAGAGCCAGGGTAGAGGAGATTGTGTGTGTGTGGGAGTGAGGAGAGTGAAAATAGAGGGGTGGATGGAAGGATGGAAGATGCAGGGGTCGGGAGAAGATGGAGGTTAAGGGCAAAGAAATGCTGGGACAGAATTTTAAATAGGATGACGATGATTTGCTCCAGAGCGAAAGACAAAAATAAACTAACTTCAAAGAAAATAGGAATGCAGAGAAATCAGAAAGGGAGACGCTTAAGCCTGACAATCTGTTCGACCAGCCTGAATGTATGAAAAGCAGAGGTGGATAAGTTCAGGTCCAGAAAGTACAAATCCAGACCAAGATTTTATTTCAACCATCCAGTTGAGTACTCTGTGACTGTGACTCTTTATACTTAACCGGTTGGCTGAAACAAAATCTTGGTCTGGATTTTTACTTTCTGGAACCGAACCGTCCACCTACGGTGAAAAAGAACTAACGGCTGGCCTGCTTTCCTTTGTGATAGGGAACTGGACGATGAAGTTACAGCAGATCTTCCCGACGAGGTAAGGGACAGCTGAGTGAGCATGGACCTCGCCTTTAACCGAGCGGTGAATCCCACGTGGACATCCAATCAGACCATCCATCACACATCTGTCTCTCTTTACTGAAGGTCCCCCTGGACGAGAGCCAGATAGACGCTGGGTTCAAGTCTCTCTTTAAGCAGCTGGCTGGGCCGGTGAGAGGTGGGACAGGTGTGGGAGGTGGAGACAGACCTACCATCGTTCTGACAGCCCGTTTCTCCTGCAGGACATGCAGATAGGCACAGCTGAGCTGAGGACCATCCTTAACAGAGTCATCAGCAAGCGTGAGTCAGCTCTCTGAGGAAGTTCATTGTCCTACATTACAAGTCAATCAGCCAGTCAAATTTTACTTGATAATGCATGTTTTTTCCCTCTAATTTCCCTCCTGAAAAATGATTCAAAGAAAAAATTAATTAAAAAAAATACTGCTTGTGAGGAGACAGGTGATCCAGGAACGGGTGTCTTAAAGAAGAGAACATTGTCATGCAACACTTTCCTTTAACAGATAAAGATCTGAAAACGGATGGTTTCGGAAAAGAGGCGTGTCGCAGCATGGTGAACCTCATGGACGTATCCTGAGCCTCGTGCGAACGCCAGCGCCTCACTCTCCTTAAACGCCAGCCTGCATCTTGCTGCCCCAGCTTTGGGTTTTGTTCCTTTCTGCCTGCTCTGTGTTTGTTCCCCTTAACCCCAAATCCCAGACGGACGGCAGCGGCAAACTCGGGCTCATGGAGTTTCACGTGCTGTGGGAGAAGGTCAAGAAATACCTGGTCAGAGGGCCCCACATGATGCTGCTCTCCATATAGGCATCCGTCACACGTGCCTGATGCGTTTTACACACGCGGTTCTCCGGTTCCCCCTTAATCTGTTCCGGTTCCCCCTTAATCTGTTCCGTATTTGTTTGCAGTCTGTCCAGTATCCATGTTCTGCTCTCCATTTTCCCTGTTCCATTCAATCAACAGACTGTGTTCAGGAAGTTCGACTTGGACAAATCAGGCACCATGGGCTCTTACGAAATGCGGATGGCTCTGGAGTCTGCAGGTACGCCTTAAAATCTCGAACTCTTACTTAGAAATCCTTACAATAGCATGAAGATTCTGGAAAGGGAGCACAAATCCATGAAAGTGGAGGAGATGCTGTCGGGGAATTTCTGAGACCAATATTAAAATTTCCAAACCCTAGGGAGGTCTTTAGCTCAAGTAGGGGGCACTTGAGGTTTTTTTATAGACAAATGAAGAGATTTGTTGATGGCTGGGGCCTGTATGCCGGTATTAAGGATCATCAGGACAGGGAGTCGGGCTGGTAAAATCTGTCAAGCTTGCTGCTGGTTATTCTTACTGCCACTGATTAGATGAATGATGATACATTGGCTTCTTCCTTTTCTCTGGAAACACATTGTGAGCTGACAACATGAGACACCGGCCTTAAGGGCTCGCAGGCTGTTTTTTAATTTTGTAGAATAGTTCAAATAAATGTGCCACCCCCACCCCCACCCCACCCCCAATAATTCCAGCACCTCCTGCCCTCACACGTCTGTTTATGTCTGGCTGTCAGGGTTCAAGATCACAAACCACCTGTTCCAGCTGATCATCCTGCGTTATGCAAAGCCCGACCTGAACGTGGACTTCGACGGCTTCATCACCTGCCTTGTCCGGCTGGAGACCATGTTCAGTGAGTGTCTGAATGCCCGCAGACCCAGATCGCCTATGGGCTCGCCTCGCCCCCCCACTCACATTACGGCTCGTAAAATGGATGCACTGGAACCAGATAGGGTGACGGAGAGGGAGATGAGGGAGGAGACGTGGAATAATGGCTTTGGGACAGAGCAGGGCAGTGGGCGGCGGCGCCGCTGGGAAACAGGAAGTGACTCACCCATAAAGCGAGAGTAACCAAAGTTCCATGGCTTCCTACAGAAACTTTCAGAATGATGGACACAGACGCAGACGGAGTCGTTTCTCTCAACTTCTTCCAGGTTTGTCAGCGATTTCATGAGTGAAATGACCTTTATTTGCACTGAACTTCACTGACTTTCATTATCAAAAGCAGCAGAAGGGGAAGCTGCCCTTAAAGACTGTGCACTAATAAGAGATCGAATCACATGCAGTGGCATGAAGATTGTATAGAATTACAGGTTCTGGAACTGGTCACTTATACACAGAATACCTGCATTGCTCCCAGCAGTATTAGTTTTGATTTTTTTTAAACTTTTTATTTTTATATTATTTTCATTTGAATCCAGTTTAGTTTTAGTTTTCAGTGTGGTTTTTATTTTAAAGATGCATTTCTATTTAGTTTTTAAATATTTTGGTTTTAGTTAACGTTTTATTAATTGAATTTCTAGAGGTCTCAAAGTATCTGCATATGAGACAGATCAATCTTTTGTTTTCCACAGAATAAAAAAAAAAAAATATATATATATATATATATATATATATATTTATATTTATTAGTGTCATTCTGGTAATCAGGGTCGGTAAACCCACCCACCCCCCAATCAGAGGTTACTAGCAATATTCGGTATCAGCAACATTACACGACAACATATGTTCCATCTATTACTAACAGCAGTTAAACAAATCATTACTTCAGCTAGATATTGTTTAAAAATCGGTAACGAAAGTATTTGACTTCTGGATTTATTTTGTTAGCTGCGGAAGCTGTGCTTGTAGTTTTGGTTCAGTCGTATATTTTTTTTTTACTTTATTTTTGTAAAACTTACTTTATTTGTTCATGAAAATGTTTTCTTAGTTTTCGTTAATGATAACCCTGACTCCTACCGCGTGTCGCGAACACACAGATGCATATATACACATGTGGAGCATCCGCTGTTGTTACGTTGCCTGAAACATTATTTTTGTCTCTCTTGCAGTGGATCTCGCTGACCATGTTTGCCTGAAGCAGCAGACACTGCCAGCTGTGCAGTGTTTTATTACAAAGTGCCTGTGTCTATTTCATTGCTCTCTGTTGCCCAGGTCCTTGGACGTTTATAGCTTCACTTGTGTGCTTCTTCCAGCATGTTTACAAGCTATTAGTGCATGTGCCAAAAAGCCTGTAATTCACAGAGCGCAGCCCACACCTCTGTTCTGTGCCATTTCTTCTTTAGCTATGGGAAAAAAAAACACTTGAACCCAGAATGGCGTCTCTAATCAAACTGACCACTGATTGGCATCTTTCATCTGAGCAAACTGCTGCTGTCTCGTGGCATTTATGCTTCGTAATGTATTATGTGTCCTGTGAACGCCTGCATGAATGGGACATCACTATGTTCCATATTCTGCTACCAAAGTTGGCCTAATCCAATGAGCTGTATTTTGTTTACATTTTGATACGTGGAGGCTTGAGTGTTTCTGCATTTTTTTGTTAGGGATAATAGGAAATAAACCAAAGATTTTTAGCTTTTCTCCACACTGAGTCCATAGTTTCCATTGCTCATCCTGGTTCCTTACAAAATATTACTTGAACTTTGGTCCCGTCCTCTAAATGAGTCCATTTTGCCTCTTCAGATGACTGTGGCATAGAGCTTCAGTCCACCATTTTATTACTGACAGGTACATGTAGATAAAAATAGTGTTTTACATAACTGACATTGATATATAAACTATTTATATACATACACATTACACTATATATAATCGTCACTGTAACGGAGTCCATAAAACAATCATCTACTTGCCCAATTACAGTTCATTCTCTATTCCACGAGCCAATGACAGTTGTGCAGAGGTGGGACGAAGCCACGCCTCTCCATACAGACCTACTATTGGCTCACAGTTGTCCTTAGAAGCCTCTCAGCTCAGAGCGAGTCCCTCGCTGATGGGCATGTTGATATGGGCGGTCAGGAGCGGAGCGCTGATTCCTTCTCGCAGTATAAACACCTGGAAATATAAAAATAAAGATGAACATACAGCACCAACATGTCCGGCCATATTAACTGTGTTCTTCGTAATAGTTCCAAGTACAAGAATTAAATCCAATTTGTGCTTTGAATCTGTAGAAAGGCTTCTGGTGTGACTGGAATCTTTATTGCCGGAGGAAATTATTACTAGAGACATCAATACAACAGACAACAATTGTGGAATGTTGTGGTGTTGTGTGGTGAAAGCGGGTTGGGATCTTACTTTGATGATGTCAGAAATACCCCGGTCACTCAGACACTCCACAAAGGTTTCGAAAGGGTAGTTCAGGCCCGGGACAAGCAGGGGGATCTGAGAGAGAGAGCGAGAGAGAGAGAGAGAGAGAGAGAGAGCGAGCCATCAAACCGGAGGCCCGCATGTGCGGAGCAGCGGCCGGCTGGCGGCCTGGCTTTTGCTGACCTTAAAGAAAGTGGTCTTCATGCTGTAGAGAGTCTGGTCATACAAGAAGCAGACAGCGAGGCCCATGGCGGGCTTGCAGGCGGCCGTGTTCTGGATGTACAGCGTCAGCTTGAACGTCGGACCGAGCCCCTGGACCTGCGGGTGCAGAGGCGCGGTGAGTCAGCTCGACGGGCCTGAGAGCCCGCCGGGTCCCATGGGGCCGGTCCGGACGGCGCCCTTACCACGGCGTTCATCTTAAGCGGCTCGGTGAGGCTGGCGGACATGGGGGGCAGGCTGCACTCCAGGGCCCTGACGTAGGCCCGTGCGGCCGTCAGCCGCAGCCGGATCAGGTCCATCTGGAAGGCTCTGTGCATGGCTGCCAGAACCGATGAGAAATGCTGCTCTTAATGCTGCTGATTCGCACCACAACTACGCCCCTGATGTACAGGAAATGTGCCCTGAACCGGCGCTCGCCGGTCACGCGGCACTAAATCAGTGCTCCCCAATTATTTTTCCCTGAGGGCCACTGGGGGGGGTGGGGAGGGTTCCATACCTACACCATTCTCGCGTTCCCTCAGGGTCTGGTCCACATACAGCTTAGTCTTCTTGGGGACATTGAGGCGGACGCTCTGAGCCAAGGGGGGGCCGGGGACCGTGTCTCTGTCGTCAAACACTGCCGTCCTCTTCAGGATCTTCACGATGAGACCTCCCCCTGGATGGGGAGGGAGACAGCGTGGTGTCGCTTTGGAGGCGGACTGCGGCTGCCCGATTGGCTGCGGCATCGCTTTGGAGGCGGACTGTGGCTGCCCGATTGGCTGCGGCATCGCTTTGCAGGCAGACTGCAGCTGCCCGATTGGCTGCACGGTTACTGTACCGTTAATCTCCAAATGAGGAATGAGCTGCAGATAAATGTCCCCTCCTGCCGTCCTGCTCACCGTCAAGGAACCAGCCCCACAAACTTCAGCCTGTAGTTTCAGCACTACGCTTACATATATGCTATTCACCCCAACACTGGGATTCAATCTGTTTCCCAAAAATGCAAATGGGATGTCCTTTTGCATTACATCATTACTCTTTTAGGGCTATCTGAAGATTACTTAGACTAGAGTAAATAGCAGACTGTACACAGGTAGTCTTGCTGGGCTCCGGTACCTTTGGTGGTCATGATGAGAGTGCCGTCTTCTCTGCCATACCTGCCGAAGCAGATGCTGGTCACCACATCCTAGAGATATAGGAAATGCCCGTCTTTGTTGATGACTAAAAACATGTCCGCCCCCCTCCGGGCGGCCATGTCTCCCCCCGGGTCCTACCGGAGTCTTGATGGTGCTGACGAGGTTCTTGTCCCGGTACAGCTGCACCTGGCAGTTGGCGAGCCCCACCAGGACAGCCTGGAAGCCTCGCGTGTGGTGGTCCATCGTAGCCATGGTGATCACAGGGGCGGGAAGATTCACCGTCCACAGTTTCTTCCCCTTGACACAAGATGGCAGTATTGGGGCAAATAATGAGTTTATGTTTCAACTTCTCAAATACATCACATCACCTGGTTATGCTTTAATATTCATGACAGTTTATTACAAATGATTATGTAGAATGTAATTGTAAGAATGGTAGATCAAGGACACCAATACAAAATAAAATAATATACAGTACTGTGCAAAAGTCTTAGGCAGTCAAAATAAATGTTCAAACCTATTTGTCTGGGTAGTTAGTCCACTTTTGTTCGGAATAAACAACACAATTTAGCATTAGAACATGTGCAAATTAAGAATAACACAATATGAGCTAATAAGAGTTTCTGCTGTTCTCCAAAAAGTCACTGGTATCTTGCTGGATGGCCAGATGATCACTGCTTCAGTTCCCAAACTTCTCCTCAGGGGCACCGCAGCCATTCCGTGTGTTTGTTACATTTCACCACCAGCTCCCTTAATTAATTAATTAAATTAGTTTAAAGAAGTATTTTTATTGATAAGGTAATGCTAGTGGTCAAGTCAGAAAATACTTTATGGGACAGTGCTGAGGTGATGTTAGCTGAAGCTTTGAAATGGCTAAGCGCACAAACTTTGACAGGCATAACAACATAGTTTTACACCAGCATGAAGGTCATTCAAAGATCATTTTCTTTGGCTGCCTAAGACTTCTGCAAAGTACGGTAAATAAAACGACTGTTAGTAAGAACAGAAGAGCAGGCGTCATCCTAACGGAAGGGATGCAGAGAAAACTCTTCTGTGTACCTTCTGCGTGTAGCCGAGCAGCGTTTCCTCAGCGGTGCCCACCACCACGTTCTTGCCGATTCGCACCAGCCCCACGGGGTGGGACGTCAGCTCGATGCAGTACCGGGGCCTGGAGGAATCCCTGCAAGCAGCTGAAACGTGTTACAGCACCAAATGCAAGGCTAAACAGGGCACAACATCGGCTTAGTATTTGGCAGCACACCCTCTGGAAACAATGGCTGAAATCAGTCGCTTCCTGTAACCATGACTGAGTGTCTTACACCTCTCTACTGAATGTTGGTTCAAATAAAAATTTGCCAAACCAAGACAATTAACTACAAAGTACAATGTCACCAGTAACACTTTCTGGAAGTAAAAGACGGTGAATGTGGCAAAGTGGTTTTTGTTTGAAACTAGAAGCTAACGGATGAGTGATGGTTGATTGTCACCTCGGCATATTCCGCAGAACACACACCTGCGAAGGACGTAGATGTTCCCGTTACGACAAGCTACCGTAATGCGAAACTCCACGTCGAACTGGCCTGTGACATCCATCAGGGTGGGAACACTGGGCAGGGACATCTGAGGCACCAGGGAAATGGGGAATACTGAAACAATGTTTCTGAAATGGTGCCTATGGAAGTAGATTTACAGCTAAAATAATCATATGTAAATTACAAAATACTGTCGTAACATTTAAGTGCAACTAAATGTAAATTTATCTCCATAGGTGTGTGCAATTTTAAATGATGACCAACAGGTGAAGGGGCATGTTCAAAGACAACCTGGTGGAACAACAAATGACATGTCAAGGGTGCGACTTACCTTGGACAGGATGGTGAAGGCCTCAGGGTCCAGCACGTACACGTCCCCGCTCTCTGTACCAATCACCAGGCAGCTGACGGCATCCTCTTCCGCCATGTTCTTCTTCAGAGTACTGATGCACGTGATGACCGTCTGGGTGCACAGCGTGGCTATATCAGTAGGCGAGCGCGGCCATTTCAGTAAGCGAGCGCGGCCGTCCCAGCAAGCCTGCTCATTCATCCATCCCTTTCTCATCTTCTTCATCATACAAACATGCTATCTGGCCACATTGGGATTATTTTTAAAACACAATAAAAAACCCGCGGAGAGCTGATTCAGGCCCTGTGAGGTCACACCTGTCTGCGGATGGGCTGCTGCTTGTGAATGCTGACAAAATTCTCCATCGCCTGTCGCTCCAGCATGAGGAAGCTGGCGAGAAGGACAAACAGAGACAGCAGAGCGGCTTAGTGTCGCACGGCAACCAGCTCGTTCAGAAGGACACTGACGCAGGGAAACAACCACTTACTTCAAAGATCTGACGGAAAGCGGAATCTCTGCAGTTTCCCTGAAAAGAACCATGGGAAAAAATAAAGACAGGAAAACTCCCAGACGGGGGCAGCTAATGGGTTAGGGTTAGGCAGGATTTGAAACCCGAAGCTGCTCAAGTTAAAATATCCAGCTGTATAATCGGTCATATCAACAGTACAGGCAGAAAGATCCCAAGGGACAAACGCTAACTCTCTAACTTAAAAATACGATTAAAAATGCATGCAGAGCTTAAAACTCTATAACAAGGCAGAGCAGCTTTATAATAAGCAGCTGTCTGTCCAAGTCTGTCCCCAGCAATCTGAAAGGCTTTTGAAAGGCGTCACCTCACCTGATTCCCTCCAGCATTTCCTTTAAGGACGTCGGATCGATCATATCCTGCAGGGAAAGTACAAGACTCTGTAGCTACAGAAACGTTCCTGTGGTCGTCTCCTTTCTCGCCATTCCTGCATTTTCACCACCTCATAGGTGGAGTTTGTGTGTCTCGTTAATGCAGCCACTACACAAAATAATCAGCCTGCATCGGCAGAACATCAGACAGCCAGAAGGGCAATAAAAGAGGAGAAATTACCTCTTCATTATGCACATTATGTGCTTTGCATATAGCAGGACTCAAGCAAGAGAGAGATAAAGGGGATAAACACCTTAGTCCCAGCAGGAAACGAAATGCCCAATTCAAAGATAAGTCATGTGGTGAAACATGGAGGGTCCTTCTGTCAGTTAGCAGAAGACAGTCACTTTTGCATATGGACACTACCTTTGTGAGAAAGGTGCGTCAGAAATGCAACAAAATATTTTATGCACGCTTATGGATAACCATGACAAGGCTGTACTACAAAATCTAACATTTTCTAAAATATTGGACGAATCCAGATATAACAGCAAACGATACATTACATATGTGAGGTAGGTAAAAAAATAATAATAGAATTCAACATAAACCCTTCAGAAAATTGAGAATCGAAGACCAAGTGCCACTGGTGAGGAGGAGTGATGAATAAACGACTAATAGATACAAACGCTGCTGCTGTTCTGACGGGATGTTGCCAAAGAGCTGCTGAAGTACTCAGGGAGGAAATGAGTTCAGGACTAGCATGAGTGCACTGTGCAGCACTGTATAGCACTGTGCAGCACTGTATAGCACTGTGCAGCACTGTATAGCACTGTGCAGCACTGTATAGCACTGTGCAGCACTATAACAGCAATAACACAGTGATGTCTGTCAATTAATGAAAGTAGGCAGTGTGTGGATCAGCACGTTAGGACACTGCCTGTGATCAGAAGGTCACTGGTTCAAATCCCGTGGTTGGCAGAGTGATGTCACCGTTGGGCCCTTGAATAAGGCCCTTAATCCCCAGTTGCTCCAGGGACTGTCTGACTCTGCCTTCTCAAAATATGTCACTTTGGAAATGAAAATGTGCAGTATTGCGGAGCGTCACAAACGCAAACACCCTCTTACCTCCTTTGCTTGGGTCCAGACCTCCTGCTCCAGGGGGTTGACTTCCAGAGACGGCAAGGTGAACTTGAAATAGGGCCGCAGGTTTTTGTAGATGTAGATGAAAGGTCCGGACGCCACAGCAATAGCAGGTGTCCGGGGTTCGTGCTGGTCCATCAGGAACGACACCAGTCCCGTGGGAAGGTCCAGCAGCATGTTCTCGCTCAGCAGGCTGGTGCCCTTGTACACCTTCAGCTTCATGTTGGACGCCCCTGTGCCCAGGTCTCCCACCACCAACTGCGATGTGGACATGCTTTCCTCACAACGAGGTTCATCCTCATGTGCTACAGCTAGCCGCCACTGGCCTGACCTCATATCCAATTCTGTGGGTGTGTTCTGAGTCAAAGGCTGCTCTGTCAATGTATATGATTGCTGGTCTATAATCTATGTACCTTACTGCTGTAAGCAGCAGTGGAGTTTACCACCACTCAACTGCCCCTGAGGATTGGGGGCCCTGGGTGGGGGTAAGAGGCCCCGAAGTGACTTTTTGATGGGGGCCCCATAAACACCAAACCTACCCCTGGCTGTCTGCAGGGGCGCTGCTAAGGATTTTGGGCCCCATGAAAAGAATCTTGACAGGGCCCCCAACACAGCTGAGACTTTTTTATTGGGGGCTTCTCTGGGTCCCCTCTCAGTCATGGGCCCCGAGAATCGTCATCGTTTACCGCCTCTTTACAGCGCCCCTGGCTGTCTGCATGAGAATGCCCCCCACCCCCGATATAAATGACATTCATCTTAAATGCAGGTGGATCACCTACAAGCAAAGATCCAAACCATCATGGCGGTGGTCCTCCTACCTTGTTCTCCCCATCGCCATGGAGATCAGCCAGAGCTGCAAAGACAGGGCATGCAGATATTCAGGATCATCATAAGAGCCAGGAGCCTCCACACTCACATAATGGTTTTTGCATCTGGTCTGCCATTCTCTCACACAGTCATGCACAGCATGAATGCACCGAAAATGTGAAGAGTAGATAAACATTCCTTAGCAATTTAAAATGAATCTTAGATACTTAACATCCTTATCCGACAAACTTCTGAAAAGGAACTGCACCTCTACTGTTTAGAACAGGCCGTGGATAAGAGCAAATGACAGGTTAAATGCATGGTTACTTTTTGTAAGGGATAAAATGTACACCTGAAAGGAATGGCATTGGAAGTAGAGTAAATGGTTAGTAAGGGAGAGTAGTAGCGAAAGGGGTCTCTTACCAATGCAGGATGCAAAGGTGTAAAGGTTAGCCACTGGATCGTAATGTGCATCTAGCCACTTCGAATTGGCTTCGCCGCTGAAAAATAAGCACAAGCTGGTAAACCATCCAGGCGCATCTCATCCAGGATGCATCATCTCCAGGATTGTTACAGAGCTCCTGCCGCTACTTCATTAACCGCAGATCGTATGTCTCATGTCTAGACAGTAAAATCAATTCAAATAAATACATTTTAAAATATAAAGAGAAGGTATTTTATATATCTGTTAATGTAAACTCTTAATGCAATGTAATGTTCCTGCATTTTAAGCGACAGCAGACTTATCCTAATAATGCGATTACATGCAGCTCGGCACGTAACAGCAACGTACTGGGGCTTTTAAATGTAGACGAGCATGAATTTCAGATTTACTCCACGAACCATACCTCCTGAAAGCAGAGACGATGTCAGGCTCTATGGCTTACAAGCGCGGACATGCGGCGCCACATACACGCAGTTACTGGCCGCTCATGTGCAAGTGGAGCAAACGACCAAGGCAGCCATAGACGGCAGCTGCTTACCTGTCTTTAGTCTCCGCCACAGTCGTGGCCATTGCTATCCGATATAACTGAACCCAGAGCTCGTAGCCGCCCAAAAACCTCACATACTCCGTCGGCCTTGTTATGAAGCTCTTTCTTTCCTTAGCAACACTAATTCCTAATAGGCTTTCTGTTTCTATGGCAGCGCGACGGAAACGAGGGTAACAGTCAAATCCTTCCCCCTGCGTCGGGGAAACGCAGACCATAACTAACGTTCCCATGCCCATGATTAAATGCAAAACTGTGTGCAGTAATGCTGAAAAACTATAATTGAGGGCTTTTAAAATCCGGACTTCGATTCCAAATCCAGGCCTTGTTGTCAGTTCTCCCAGATAGTTTAATAATAATTGATTCCTATTGACACAGAGGCTGGAAGATCAGCAGTGCTCGGACCTTGAGGACCGTGATTTGAATAGCCCTGCTATAATTATTTGGCTTCTTTGCAGGATTTTATACTTTTCATTATGGTAATTAAAATCTTACATAATATGTGCCTCGGATATAATAATTAGGCTACGGTAATTTTATAATATGCGGAGACACATCACTTAATCACTGAATTCAGGTGTTTCATTTAGACCAATGACTCCACAGGTGTATAAAATCAAGCACTCAGCCATGCAGTCAGGTTATGATGGAATACTTTTATAAAAGAATGGACTGTTCTGAAGAGCTCAGGGAATTCAAGCGTGGTACTGTCATAGGATGCCACCTTTGCAGTTTAGTTTGTGAAATTTCTTCCCTGCTGGATATTCCACTGTCAACTGTAAGTGGTATTATTGCAAAGTGGAAGCGTTTAGGAACAACAGTAACTCAGCCATGAAGTGGCAGATCACGTAAAGTAACAGAGCGGGTTGCCGAGTGCTGAGGCGCAGTGTGTAAGGTGCCAGGGCTCTGTTGACTCAATAACTGCAGAGTCCCAAACTTCCTCTGCCATTAACCCCAGAACCAAAACTGTACAGTGGGAGCTTCATGGAATGGGCTTCCAGGGCCGAGCAGCTGCATGCGAGCCTCACATCACCAAGTGCAGTGCCAACAGTACCTTTCTTTCTTTGGTTTGTTTTTGGAAGGACTGGCAGTGGCGGTTCTGCACCATTTCAGCTGGGGGTGCAGATGTTTTTGACCTTAATCTCCTCCATGTATTCCTTACACTGGACTGCCACCATTAAGAATCAAAAGACAATTTTGAAAACCAATGTTATTTATGCAATGCTTTGCATTTTACAGTTTTTATAAATAACTCACTCTGATTTGTTTAGACTCTCTAGCTTCCACAAGCTTGACTATTTTTTTCAGTCATTAACTTTGCTTTTCACTGACTGAAGCGACTCGTCAACGTGGGGCAGGTGTGTTAGGAGTCAATCAAACAAAATGCGCTTACGTTTGTGTCAAGTCCACTAATCATTTAAGATAAGATACAAATGTTTACTGAGGTTATACCATGTCAGGGCCCGTCCAATTCTGACTACAAAGAGCAGTCAGCGTAAATAATTTTCCGGGAACAGGTACTGCATAAAACTAAAATGTTTTCGATGGTAAAAAATGGAATAATGACCAACGTTTTAAGGATTAGATCCTGTTATTCTGAGAAAAGTAATAGTCTGAGATCCTATTAAATCTTTATCACAAGTTCACTCAACAAATGTCCAGATTTCATTCGGGAAAATGACTTATTTGAAACTTCAGTTGAGACTTAAAAAAAGACACAAAATACACGAAGAACATTAGTAATACACTAAATTAGAGACACAAAAAGTGGAAATTTAATTACATTCTGATAAGCACATGAATAGCATTTCAATAGAAAACATTTACCACATGATCCAAAAGATTGAAGTACTAAACTTGGTCAGTTGATAAAAGCTGTTGGACCATAATCCTCATCTTCTTTTTCCAGGTATTCTCTGATGAATGGCTGAACTTTAAACAGATTAATGTGGAAATCCCTGGAATGCT
>JABJVO010000048.1:999685-1021179 GCA_026770805.1 Boulengeromyrus knoepffleri
CTTCTCTGGGCCCCCTCTCAGTCATGGGCCCCGAGAATCGTCATCGTTTACCCCCCCTTTACAGCGCCCCTGGTTGTGGTCCTTCTATTTACAATTGAGGTGCCTCTGAGGAGAGGTTAGGGAGATATCAATGTAGGGCTGCAACTAACAATTATTTTGATAATTGATTAATTTGTCGATTATTTATTTATTTATTTATTTGATTTACCGATTATTAGTCAGTGGAGGGGGGGGGGGCAATTCGATTTCCAGCATTTCTTAATAAATTTTGTAGCAGCTGAATCAATGTAACGAAAAACACAAAATCTTTTTTTATGAAGTGCAACCAGCATGGAGCTTTAGATAATGTATTCAGTACTCCAGTTTTTTTAATGTAAAAGCACAGACTACCGCTGCTGCTACTAAGAATAGTATTAAATAATTCTGCAATGTTATTTAATGTTGATACACATATCTGACGGGGGGAGAGAGTACGCGAGCGAGTGTATCTGCATTTATTACGGACAAACAGTATTTATTGCGGAGAAAAAGTCTTTTCCGCATTTTACGCTAAAAATGCGCCGGCTTGCGCTCTCGTGAAACGCCATAGACTTTAGTGACTGAACGGCGCAAAAAAGACGATTGGTGAGGAAAAACCCGTGAACGGCAGGCGGTAAATTTCGTTTTAAAACGTGTCGGGCTGTGTGCGCATACTACAGTGATGAACTGTTAATAAGATAAATAACATAAGGCTATTTAGTTTGTTTAATAAAAGGACAAGATATAGACCTGTTCTATAGGAAAGGTAGCATTAAATGACTTCTGTTGTGAGCCTTAGAATGGCAGGGTAAACACTTTGTGGTAAATGTAGCCACATTTGATAATAGCCGATTATGTTGACATCTTTCCCAGACAAGCACGACTTCATCTGTGTTCATGTGCACACATGTGCGTGTATGAAGGGGCGGGGCGGGTAACGCGGTTTGCAGTAACGTCATTGGTTGCACGGCTCATTAATAGGAATATTCTCAGAGTTGTGGCCTAGGCAGGTCTCGAAATAAAATTCCGAGTCCATGACACGAACGAGTACAAATACGGCTGATTCAAAAACATTAAGATCGAGACCTTCAAAAACTGGTCTTGAGTTCTACAACATTTGATATTACTATAAATTTCTATCATGAAGAAATGAAGCAGTGGTGTAGTGGTAACAAGAAATTTAAGGTGGGTAAACTATATGCACAGCAGTAAAAACGGTGGGTAACTGTTCATATCCTTAACATTAGTGATCTCAAAAAAGGTGAGTAAACGCTGTTTTGTAAATTTAAAAGGTGCGTAAACGGCGTTTATGTGCATTTACCCTCCACTACACCACTGAATGAAGGATTTGCGTTAATTAATCTGAATAATTGCATAAAATAATCCAAAAACTCCACAGCGTCACATAATGCATCAGTACGTGTCTCTCCGACCTAATTTCAGCTAATTGTCATCAAATACTACTGTTTCTGGCAGAACTAAAACAAGACTGCTGTGTCCGCCTCCGCCATTTTCCAAGCGTTTTTTTTTTCCCTCCAATTCTTCCAGAATTCATCAAGTAAGTTACTCAAGGCACGGCATTGGTTCTCGTCTCCTTTTTCTTTTATGGCAGTCGGCATCCAGCTTAATGGTGCTTTACTGCCATCGCGGCTTTGCTTAGCTTACTGCTCCCAAAGTAAGGGGTAACCACTGTACTTACATGCATTATAATGTAGACCCAACTAATAGATGATTAAATTAGTCGATTTTAATCGATTAGTTGTTGCAGCCGTATATCAATCACTTTTTTGGAGAAGAAATTCCTGTTAACCTAATCCATAATTTAAAACTGAAAGGCTCCTGTGCCTGGCTAATTAGTTAAATTCTTCTTGTGCTTTTACTAGTTTTTCTTTGATTAAAAGACTCATCCAGCTGTTTCACTTTAACATTAGTGACACATGCATGATTATAGGAAACTGACCAATCAGCACACAGCAAGGTCTTTTTAATTGAAAGTAGTTCACAATCCTGGTCCTAGCTCATAGTGTCCCCCCTGACATTGATTAGGTGGTTACCCTCTCTTTTACTCTTAATTTGCATATGTTCTAATGTTAAATTATATTTTTTGTCTGGAGAACATATACACATACTGTCCAGATAAGTAGCTTTAAACATTTTTTTGACTATCTGAGAGTTTTGCACAGTACTGTAGCTGCTCATTTCAACCACGGTACTCAAGAAAAAGGATAATCTGTTATGAAACCGACAAACAGGCTTAACGTATGAAAGTCTTACTTCTATCGAGACATTTATGTTATAGACTTGTTTAAACCTTCTGAGTGATATTGTTCATCCGACGGTTGTTATCAGAGTGCTCACAATATTCTGTACTACAGACAGTCATTGTCTAACAGCCATTGCAGTGCATTTATGAGTGAACAACAATATGAAAATCTAGTTTACACTATGTCCTTCATTTGCATAGCTGTTGATGCTATGGGCTCATGCACCTTTCCCATACCCTGCAACTGTAGCACAAGTTCACTGTGTTCCGAGGAACGCGTCACTATAACACTTGGAGCCTTGAAACCTTAAAAAGATGTCATTATGACCACAACCTCGTTAACAGCAGTGCTTTCACTGTCAACTCCTTTTCAACTTTTTTTTTAAGCACCTGCTCAGCCTAAAAGTATGGTGGGCAATCTGTCACTTTTTTGTCACAACCAGAAATGTGAGATGTGCTTGCTTTTTAATGTTTAATAATTTTTTTTGTAACAGATGTTAGAAATTGTTAATAAGCAGCAATATTGATATTCAGTAAAATCAATGTTCACTGTCTTATGACACCCTTATGATTAAAAGTCAAACATTTGGAATTTATATCAACAAGGTAGTCATAAAGTGGCATATTCCTGTAGTTACTAAGGATTACATATAGAAGATGTTTATAGAATATCAATGCAGTTAAACTTTTTATTTTCAGTTTATTTAAATCATGGTAACTAATTAGAGTGGCAGTAATGATATGAGTGAATTTTACTTCAGTTGAATATATGGTTTGTGTTCATATTGTTTAAAAAAACTCAAAATGGAGGAATATCTAAAATGGTGGATCTTTGTAGTCCTCGAAGCACATCTATTACTTATGAGGAGATGAGTATATATCTTATTAACGTACTGTGACTTGATAAGTCTGTTTGCTAAGGGTCCTTGTTCAACATCCAAATTTATAATTGTTATAGCACCACCATGTGGTTAATATGCAGTTTATTTGTGTATGACACCGATTACATTCCACGCCCACCATCTTGCAAAATAACTACAGATGTAATGTGATCAAGCAATATCTATGTCAGATAGTCAGGTGCAAATATGCTTAAATGCAGCTTTACTGAGTAAATATGGTGGGTAGTTCAGTTCTTTGGTTCCTTCCTTCCACACCAGCCACGTACAATAAACACACCAAAGTAGCAGTGAAGACCATGAAACCTGGTAGCATGTCGGTGGAGGCCTTCCTAGCAGAGGCTAACTTGATGAAGACCCTTCAGCATGACAAACTTGTCCGGCTTCATGCTGTGGTCACCAAGGAGGAGCCCATCTACATAATCACAGAGTTCATGGAGAAAGGTAATCATTTTCTCTTCCTTTCTTCTACACTTTTTTATTTTCGCTGAAAACCTATTAATCTTACATTAAAAAATTGAATACCAATTCAAAATCAAGAGGTTTCTTAAGATTAACAGAAAATACCAGAAAATACATGTTGCAATTTACGATAATAAATTCTATTACATCAGTTGGTTTCATTTAATCAACCAAAGCAAAACAAAATAACTACAGATAACTACAAAACAAAGTTAAATAAAATACAACTGGGAGGGATAGAACAGATAAATGTGGAACAGTACAAAAAGACAATATGACTCCAAACTAGAATCATGGGAACACAATTACGGGAGGCAGCAGAAATGTAACCTGGAGTCAAATATACGGGGTGAGGAGGGGGGTCACGGAGATGGCTAGTGGGTGAGAGATTAGAGTGAATTTGTGTCCTCTGGCCTAGCTGGTGTCAGACCCATTGGAAGTTGAATGAGTTATTTTAAGAACTGTTTTGCAGTTGTTTGAAGCATCTAGTATTTCAGCTTCATTTTCATAATAGGTTGTGCTTTAAAATAATCACATTGTGTTGGGTAATCTATCGAATTATCAGTTCAGTTCACATTCTAATCACTCAGTCTAATCACTTTCTTTATCCCCAAGGGGCAATTAAAAGGCACATGGAATAGCATAGCAACCATTCACACGTCACAATAAATATATAAAAAATATATATTTCTGTGTTGTTTTCATCATGATGTTAGGTTTATATCCAGGTGATACTGGAAGGCATGGAAGGCCACAATGCAGTCCTTTAAAACTGAGATTAACATATTTGAGATTGACAATGTTGATCTCTTTGAAAAGCCTTAAGTTTTCAAGTTTCTCTGCCCAATGTGACACTACCTTGAGTGAAAATTTTCATTTCAGGCAGTTTACTTGATTTCCTGAAGAGTAACGAGGGCAACGAAGTCCCGTTCCCTAAACTCATTGACTTTTCAGCACAGGTAAGTCTTGGGTGAAACCACATGTGAAAAGTAACATTAACACAAAGCCATATGCTGCAGTCCATCCACTTTCAGCGACTGAAATTACTTCTGATTTGTAAGAACCATGCAAAGCCACAGACAGAAGACAGAGGCACACATATCTCCATCTGTATTTAGAAGAGATGATCCAGTATTTGTGAACAGGTAACGTTTTACAATACAGCTCCTTTGCAACTTAGTAATAACTCAGTTACCACACACACAAGTACAAATCACAAACAAATATAGTTGCTACTTGAGATAAAAGATGCACCATAATTCATTAATGATGAAAAAACATGAGATCAGTATTTCACCATTTTTTTTTAATTCATTATTTGTTCTTTCAGTAGTTTACAACAGTTTATAACAGGGGTCTCCAACTCCGGTCCTGGAGAGATATAATCCAGGAGGTTTTCTGTCCCACCTGGCTCCTGATGAGCCACACCTGTTCCTAGTATTTACCTGATAACAGCTGTGGCTCATCAGAAGTCAGGAAGGATAGAAAACCTCCTAGATAGTAGCTCTCCAGGACCGGAGTTGGAGACCCCTGGTTTATAGAATTAACGGGTCCTCTTGTAGGGAAAAAATTTAGGGGGTTGGTGGTGGGATTGGCACTCCAGCCACTGTAAAACATTTCACAGCAGCTAGGTCCAAACAGCCACAATACCCTTCTGCTCTCCGTGGGAGTAGCTCTGCTGCAGCCACCCGCAGGAAGGCTGCACGCATCATGAAGGGGATGAGGGAAAGCCTTCGGGAGTCTTATCCCCGGACGAGTCGAAACCGTCGGAGAACTAATAGGCTCAGGCCTGTTGGGGGTCGGGGCTGGTGTGGTGCTGAGGTGTTGCCCACTACATGGTGGCACTTGGGTCCCAGTTTGAGATGGCCCATCCAGGTATGTTTTGTCTCAAAGGCAAGATGTCCATCTTCCTCTGCTGTGGGTGGAGCTTTGTAAGCTTTGTCAGATCTCTGTAGGTAGATACAACTACTTTTAGTCTAGTCGCTCTGATGGCTGCCATACTTGGGGAGTAGCTGTCGGCTCCTCCCGATGGTGTCTGATTTCACTCCTTTCAATGAGCGTATCAATTTCCGTGGGGAAATTGTCTTTACGCCTCCCTCAACTTGCTCTTTGTAGAACACCCTGGCCTACCAGCGACTGGAGCAGTCTGGTTATACACCTAAGAAGTCTACCATTGACCACATCCTGGCATTGAGGGTTCTCATCGAGAACAAGCGCGAATATCGGCAGAGGTTTTTTGTCGATTTTCATAAAGCATTTGACTCTGTTGATCGAGTTGCCCTGTGGGACATCCTGAGACTTTGCGGGATCCCCCAATATCATGGATATCATGGCTGGCCTGTACACTGGTATTGTGAGTGCAGAGTGGAGGGAGAACCTCCGAGTTCTTCCCAGTTGATTCTGGGGTTCGCCAGGTGTATGTTATTGCTTCTACTCTATTCAATGCATGGACTGGGTGTTGGGCAGGGTCATGGGGTCCAGCAGCTGTGGGGCATCTTTTGGTGAAGAAATATTTACTGATCTTGACTTTATTAACGATGTTGTGATCTTTGCGTAACCAATGGAGGCTCTGACATGTCTGAGTGTCTGGAATTGCGAGTGTCCTGGATAAAACCCAAGGTCCAGCCCATTAATCACTTCTTAGGCACAGCCATCAGTAGTGTGTCTGTCTGTGGGGAGAATGTCAACCTTGTAGAGAGATTCACTTACCTCGACATTCATGTCTCTGGTGACTATTCCTATGAAGTCAGTAGACCAGGGGTGGCCAATCTCATCCGCAAAGGTCCGCTGTGTGTGCGGGTTTTCGCTGCAGCTCCCAAATTATTTTACTAATTAGAGGACTGATTGGCTGAAGAGTCCTCACACCTGGGTTTGAACAGCTGACCTAAAGGTTACCCCAAAAACCTGCATACACACCGGCCCTTTGCGGATAAGATTGGCCACCGCTGCAATAGATGGATTGGAAGAGCATGGGGGGACATGAGTTGCCTGGAAAGGGGTGTGTGGTGTTCCTGATATCTTTGCAAGAGGACGAAGGTTCAAGTCTTTAGAGTCCTGGTGCTCCCTATCTTGTTGTATGCCTGTGAGACATGGACACTATCCAGTGAGCTGAGATGAAGACTGAACTCCTTCGGTACTGTGTCTCTTCGGAGAATCCTTGGGTACCACTAGTTTGACTTTGTGTCGAATGAACGGTTGCTAGAGGAGTCCCGAGGCACATTACCTGCATGGTGAGGGAGCATCTGCTACAGCACTACGGCCATGTGGTGTATTTCCCTGAGGGTGATTCAGTTTGCAGGATCCTCATTGCTGAGGACCCGAGCGGCTGGACCAAGCCAAGGGGACGCAGCGGCAGATGGATGGTCATTTGCGGAGGGTGGGACTGGACCGTGTATCTGCCTGGGGGGTCGCCAACCGGGATCCCGAGGAGTTTCGCTGTGTGGTGGGTGCAGCAACGCGCTGCATCAGCACCTGCTCCCCGACCTGACCTGACCTGATAGAATTAACAGATATCGTAAATATAATAACGCCATGAAATAAAAGATCCATTATGATTCATTAATGATGAACGAACATAATGTTAATATATAAGTACATTAATTAACAAAACTAATAGATAAGTAGTGGTAAGTTCCTATATCTCTCTTTTTTTTTTTAGAGCAAACCTTCTTATTGGTTAGAATCATATCTACCAATATCTAGTAGGTGGATAATGATTATTTACACCATAAGGCGATGTATCTGTTAACACTGTGCTCAATGAGGTGCTGCTAAGTACATAATCAATAATTTGCATGTAACTAAGACTGAATTTGATTAATTGATACATTAAGTAACTTGGTTCACGGTTAAGAGCATAAAAGTATTATTTGTGCCCCTTCAAGTAAAGTGTTACCTGTGAACACAACAACCATGAACCATAGACTAATACCCTGCATTACATCATTGTATATGGTTACGCAATAGTTGCTTTTTAAACAAGGTGGAACTGTAATCTAAATAAGCATCTTTATATCCATGTCTCTCTTTTATAAGGGTTTAATTGCCTATGACTATGTGTGTGTTTCTGTTATAGCTAGTTAGTCCTTTATGTTGAAGTTGCTTAGCTAATAAAAAGTATTACAACAAAGAAAGACGATGTTGAAGGCACAGTTAAATCCATGGGAATCATCCACCCAAAAAAAGAATTTAAAAAAGACCCGGTAAGTGAACTGGTGTCTTTAAATTGCCCATAACGTGATCATATATAAGTGTGTATGGGCCCTGTGATTCCCTTGTGTTGATACCTGAAGCCCCTAAATGGGGAAAAAAAATCCAAACACACAGAAAATATACGACTGTATGGTTCTTACCTGCAGAGGTGGAAATTTCAGGTCCAGAAGGTAAAAGACCATGATTTACTTTCAACCAACCAGTTGAGTACTCTGTGACTGTGACACTTTATGCTCAACTGGTTGGTTGAAAGTAAATCATGGTCTGGATTTTTACTTTCTGGACCTGAAATTGCCAGCTCTGCCAATCTAAATAGCAGTTTACTAAGAGAATACTCCAGCCTGCACACACTGACACGGAAAACCTTGATAGAATAAATGTAGAACATTCATCTCTGGTAAAATCTTCAGATAAAATTTATTTTGTGAGAAAAAAAATACACAATGGTAAAAGAATATTCTGTTTGAGAATCTTTGGTGGCCCTGACAGCAATATTTTTCCTATGAAACTGAAATAAATGAGTGCTCTGTCTTATTTAAATAGACCACTGCCTGATCAGAGTCTGTAGCTTATTTAAGTTCATTCAGCAATTAGTTTTTTATAAGTAGGCCTCATCTCATGTACTGTAAAACAGAAATATTGTGAAAAATTAGTAATAACTAACTTAATCAGCACTTTCTCGTGCCATTAGCTAAGGTAGTCTACAGATGGTTTTTAATGCCAATTATTTACAAGTGGCGTGTTGTTAAATCTAGGGTATAGTATTTAAACATATTGTGGCTTTTGCTGTAGTTGCCCTTTCAGGTCATATTCAAGGCTTCTTCTAGGTGTGTTCTCAGTTGCATTCCATTTACATTTTAAGCAACTATGTACATGTGTTATTTTCCATGTACTGGAAGAAAAGTTGAATTATGAGTATTTTTGTAAATTACTGTATTTTCATCTCTTTTCTCAGATCGCAGAAGGTATGGCCTACATTGAAAAGTGCAACTACATCCACAGAGATCTGCGAGCTGCCAATATCTTGGTCTCCAAATCCTTAGTGTGCAAGATTGCAGATTTTGGGCTGGCCCGCATCATAGAGGACAATGAGTACACTGCTAGAGAAGGTGATTTGAGAGTCATCGCTAGGTCTGCCGTGGAGCACTGATGTGTAGTTTGTCCCAAAATGGCCACCGTCATTGCCTTATCCATCCATCTTCTAACTGCTTATTCTTGTCAGGGTTGTGGGTCATTTTATTATGCATCATTCAAAACCTTGAGGCTTTATGTTATATAAACAAATATGAAAATATACTAGATGTTTATCTAGGTTTAAATTGATTCTCATATGATGGTACCAGGCAATCCCATAATACTAATATGGAAATATTTGCAAGTAATGTGGAAATTAGTGGTAGATATATGAGATGTGTCGTGAACGATGGGCGAGCAGGGGAATTTCGGAGCGGAGAATCAGGATCGAGGGATTTATTCAGGGAAAACAGCAAGACCAGGTACAATACGGTAGACAACGTCAATGACCGGACTGGGGAAACAGACTACGATGCGGACTTAAATACACAAGACTGATTGGAAATAACAAGAAACAGCTGATGACATGGGGATTTCACATGAGGTTAACGAGGGGGGCGTGGCTCACGGAAGGATCATACGAGCAGGTCATGACAATATGCTTTTTTTTTTATTGTTATTATTATAGTTACATTTAAGTGATGCTACATTATATTGGGATCCTTTTATGCCAAGAGTGAAGCAACCTTTGAAGGCCTGTACCAACAATAACATCCACTGGCCATTTTTACTTATAGGTGCAAAGTTCCCTATTAAGTGGACTGCTCCAGAGGCAATCAACTATGGGTCCTTCACCATCAAGTCTGACATCTGGTCTTTTGGCGTCCTTCTTACTGAGACCATCACCTACGGCCGCACACCTTACCCAGGTCAGTAGAGGGTCGACAAAGCTAACTTCATTGAAATCAGATGTAGTGTGTGCACTAAATCCTGGTTACTTATCAGGATGTTAAACCTTATTCACTGCACCTCTGGCATTTCCTTCCAAATGTATCGGTACCTGCTTTGTATGATGAACCCAGGAATGACAAACCCAGAGGTGATCCGCTCCCTGGAGAGAGGGTACCGCATGCAGCGCACCGACAACTGTCCCAAGGAGTTGTATGACATCATGCTGGAGTGTTGGAAGAACAAACCGGAGGACCGGCCCACCTTCGAGTACCTCCAGAGTGTTTTGGAAGATTTCTACACAGCAACGGAAAGCCAGTACCAGCAGCAGCCATGAATATGATGTGCACAACCAGTTGGGTCTCATATGGACATATGGACAGAACACACACACACACACACACACACACACACACACACTTATTCCCTTATATTTTACATGCAAAATCAAATGTGGGATGTTACAGATAAGTGACATGTCTAAGCTCTATATATTCCAAATATATAGTAAAGTGCAAAAAGCTTCAAACAAAAAAGATGTTTAAAACTATCGATCTGGGTAGTAACTCTATACAAAATTCTAATTTTAAAAAACACGGTTTAACATTAGAGTGCATGCACATGATCAGCAACGCAGTAACAATAAGGATTTCTTCTGTTCTTCAAAAATGTATTGATATCCAGTAGGGAGGACAGTTCCCAGATCTCTTCCTCAGGGGCACCTCAGCCATTCCATATATTTGATACTGCAAATAGTAGCATGACTTTCAAAGAGGTTTTGAAATGGCCAAGCTAACACACTTTGACAGACATCATAGCTTGGTATCACTTTACAGTAAGACTTCCTTTTGCTACATATACATGGTAGTAGCTCATTAATTAAAAAAAACATAACTTGTTTATAATTTAATTAATAATTTACAAAGTGTTACGACCTACCTAATAACCTCATTATAAACCATTCATAAAGCTTTTATAAGGGTAGGCTTATTGTAAAGTACCCATAGTGAGTAGTGTCATTTGGATTATTTAATTAGGAGAGTACATTCAAAATACGTCAGTGGGATATCTGGGGATTGCAGCATACCCATTTTTTATTTTTTTTTGGCTATTCAGCACTTTAAGAATTAAATAACTGCATTTTACCTTTTTCTTTATTGTACTGGTCTTGTTCATCAGTCATTTGAGGATACACGTTTATGGTTTGATTGGCTCACAGGTGAAGGAAGGCTGGAAAATCATCAGGGCTCCGCCCTTGAGGACCGTGAGTTGAATAGCCCTATATCATGTTTCTGTGATGAAATACATTGTGCATCACAGCAGGCCAGCCCAAGTGAGTATTATTTCAAAGTGATATAGTTATTTAAGAGTTTTACAGCCTATATTAGGCTTCAAAGTCATGTCCCATTACAATAAACCATAATGTGAGCTGAGTGAGCCAGGGTCAAGCGCTGATGCCCTTATATTGCAATCTTTCTTATATTAATAAATGGAGAATAAAAGATCATGCCATTGTTCAGTTTCCAGCTGAGAAACAGGATTTTTGTGCTCTTTTTGACTTTATGTGCACTTGAGTACTGTGTGATATTGTCCGTATTTTATAATGATACAACGGTTGAAAAGTGCTTCTCATTTATTTGATGGAAATGTAACATTTTCTCTCCACAACCCTACACTGGATAAGTGGTTGGCAGATTAATAGATGTACTGTCTTCTTGTTTTTGCTTTTGAAAAATTTATATAATATATTTAAATATGATGTTTGTCTTGTTATTCCCCATTCAATATTACATACTTTTGTTCTGGATAAATAAATTTGGAAACTATAAAATCTATATTTCTCTTTCCCTGTTTCAGTTTTAAAGAGTTTTTTTCTGAAAAACATTACATATATTTATATAAATACATTGAGTTCAAAGTAATAAGTATGCTGTATAAGGTTTTAATATGGCAATTCAATAATATTGACAGGTGTTTATTTTGGTATAAAGTCTATATTTCTGCCTGTATATATTTTTATTCTCTGGTTTCCTTGAAATGTGGTTACCCTTATGATACTTTGTACCATGATTTGCATGTTTTAACTGAAATAAAATAACCATAACAAACATATTTTGACATATTGAAATATAGCAGGCCCCAAATTAAGTAGACATATATGGAGCCAAGTCTGAATAAACAGAGGTTAGAACGGATATTGGAATCTTAATAATAATAACAATAATAAAAAATGTTACACTACCTTTGATATGCAATATGCCATTGAAAGTATATTAATGTTTAATTTTTAAACAAAGTCAGTGAAATAGATGATCCACAATTCAGCCCAGACAGAGTGGTAGCCGTCTGATAACAGCTGGCAGAAGTGATGTAAGGTAACAAGGTATAAGATACAAGTAGTAAAAATATATACAGTATTGTACAAAAGGCTATTTATCTGGGCAGAAAGTTTATATTAGCTCAGAAAAAATACCATTTAACATTTGACGAAATGCAACAAAATAACAATGCAACAGTAACACAATAAAAAAACAAATTTGCTCGATTCTCCAAAAAGTTACTTATACCTTGTTGAAGAACACTGCTTATTTTGCAAACATCTCCTCAGGGCCAGCTCAGCCATTCCATGTATTTGTTTAATTTCACCTCCTGCTCAACTAATTCATTAACTTAACTACTTAATTGATTACCCCAACAAGGGTGGGGTAGTGGTCAAATCAAAAAATACTTGGGTGTATGAGATGGTTGCTGCAAATATTGGGGTGACTTTAGTAGAGGTTTTGAAATGGCTGATACACTTTGATAGTGTCATAGTTTTACACCAACATGAAGATCATTAATTTAAACATCATTTTCATTGAGTGCCTAAGACTTCTGCACAGTACTGTATGTGTGTGTGTGTATACCTAATCAATTTCTCCAAGTATAATGTTTGGCATTAATCTTCAATTTACAACATTTTCAATGATGCCTGCACAATACTCTATATAATAACATTATTATATTAATGTTTGAGGGATAATATAGTTATACAACATTTTAATGGCATTTTATTTTTAAAGAACCAGGTTAAGGCTTTAATACACTAATCAATACTATGGAGTTGAGAAGCTTCCTCCTTTCAGCCCTCGCGCACGGGTGGACGCGACTTCCCCTGACGTCACCAGTGACACGTGTATTCAAGATGGCGGCAGCAGTGGTATGTACTGATCATAAAATAATTCGATTTTATTCTATAGCTGTGCCTTTTTCGGTCGAGTACATAATTTATCTGTTTTGTTGTGTTGCGGACACAATAGTTTATCCGTAGTCCACGTCATATGGCTCAAGTTGTACATTCTTGTATGGTATATCCATGTAAAGTATCCGTGTGCTTCCTGTGTTGGTTCTGCTGGTGTTGACGTTGGGTACTTCGAGCAGATGGATAGTTAGCCGTCAAATATACACAATAGCATCGTAACACAATTTATAGTTCCTCCGCGTGATTTAAAACATGTATAGATGCTGTAAAGTTTTGCCTACCATATCATTAAATATTAAACCTCTTGTTAACTTGGTTAGAGCTGTATTCCAGTACAGCTAGCGTATTAGCGTCATGGGTTAGCAACAGGAGTAACATTAGCCGATTCGACAAATGTGACATTCATTTAAAAACAACATAAGCATAATGATTTCTGCGTGTTTTAGTTAATTAACTTAGTTGGACTGCATGTTAAATGAGTAGTGTCATTTGGATTATTTAATTAGTTGCGATACGTCCATTCAAAGTACGTCAGCGGGATATCCGGGTAGTCTAGCATACCCATTCATTTTTTGGCTATCAGCACTTCAGGAATTATTCAAGTAGGACTCCATATTATTTTCTTTATTATACTAGTCTTGTTCAGTCATTTTAGAATACACGGTTTGCCTCTTGATTAAATCAAATCATAATCTGCTTTCAGAATTGATGGCAGTGTAGTTTTATTGCGTTATTTAAATTTGATTGTAACTGCATGAACCTGTTCGTTCGAACCTGTCCCGGTATATTTTCGCTCGTCGTAAGGAGTGTAATTATGTAAAATGTCATTGCTGTAAGCAGCATCTATGTGTAGCACCTGTGGCATTTGTGAAATTATCAGTAAGAGACTCTCCGGTCTCTGTGCCGACTGAATAAACCTTCCGGTGCTTTTAAACCTGCCTTTGTGTTGATATAAGTGTCATTCTGTCACATTTTATTATATCTTCCAGTTTTTAGTGCTCTACCTGGATAGCATAGTATCTCAGAAGATTCTTAAATGCTGGATGTGATTTAGGTCTTTGGAGCACAAATACTTTCTAAGTTACTGTAACAAGTGTGTCACTGAAAACGTAAACTAATACATAATTTTTAACTTGCATAGCTGGGTTTCTAGGGTATTGTCCTTAGTGAAATATCATTCCAGATGTTGTAAGCTGTTAGGATGTATGTCTTTGTGTTAATTTCATTTCCTCTGATGATCATATTTAATTTCTCAGCTTGTTATATGATGTAACTTTGCTAATATCACAAGTATATCATTAAAACACGAGTGAAAATACTGAACTTCTTTATAATACAATGGCAGTGCTGTAGTTATTGGTATATTACATCTTTGTATTGAATACATGAGCTGTAGTCATGACTGCCCTTCAAAAATAGTGAAATACAGCATCATTTTTGCTAAACTCATCTCTTCTTGAGCTCAGAGTTCTGTTGCATGCCAGTAAAACCAAGTTGCAATGGACTACTTGGAAGATGCTGGAAGTGTACACACCATTTACCTTAGGTTTTTGACTCAGTCCAGTGGTCCATGAGACTAGTCTGATTGCTGTCTAATTGAACCTAGGATAGTCTATCTGTCTTAATTATTCTTTACTTTATACATTTGGAATGTGCTACACTGAATTTCCACATTCCTTTGCATGATGTCATGCCATCCGTTGCTGAGTTTAAATTTTAAACCATAAATATAGCAGCAATGGGGTAGAAGTTGCTCCAAAGTCAAGCTGAACTGGCTCGGATGCTGCCATACCTTCTACCAGATGGTACATATCTATACCATATTTATTTTTACAGATACATCCATATCTCCATATCCAAGTTTATATTTATATATTCGTGTTTATAGTTAGTTATTTGCTTAAGTATTTTCCTGTGTAGACTGTAGAGATGCATCGTTTGCAGTTTTCTTGGCCGATTCCAATTTCCTTTTTGTGTGACCTGCTGATAGTTTTTTGCCGATTCCGATTTTCTTTCTACGAACTGTAATTGACTGCATATACAAACAAAAATTAGCTCTACTTCAATGCCAAATTTTGTTGTCATCATAAAGGAAATTGTTAAACTTCCCCCAATTCCCCCCACACTGCACTAAGTTACTGGATCATCTCACTTAAACAAGTCTCAAAAAAAAAAACAACTTTATCAACATTATTAACGTACTTATTTTGTGGCTTATTTGGAGTGTTTGGGTGCAGTGACAATCAGCCCTGTTATAGATTTTCATTTAATGATGCCTCATATAAGAAGATAGTCCTGTATTTTACGAAATATTTGGGATTTTTGTGTGTTTCACCCAGTTCCTGGATTCTCTTGTCAGCCCAAATTTCCAGCAAAGACCACACCTCTGCTGTAGACCAGAGTGATCCCTTTACTACCATCTGTTGTCGCTACCCGATCTGTACAGCCTACTCGATCAGTTCCTTCCTAGTTTGCATTCTTGGTATTGAGAAACACCCCTAATGTGATTTCTTACTATGCCCAAGCACGGAACAGAGACATAACATCAGTGATGGAACTGGCACACACATGTGCATTATACGTGAAATGGACCCGGAAGGAACAGATTGGTTAGGCTGTACAAACGGTGCCTGTGCCCACCTCCTCAGCATACCATGCCTGGGCATGGCACTTAGTGATCATATTAGTCAAACTGAACTTTGGGAGTCATATGTGCTCAGGCATGGTACGGATAGCCTAGTGTGAGTAAACCCTAAGTTTTGAATGACCTGATGAAATCCCTTGTCCTCCACGATGGAAAATGGCTGATCATCCAATGCAATTGTCTCCATTGTTGCAGTAGTTGTGTCTTTAGCTTTGGTGCTCCTAACATTAAATATTGATAATGTTTATCGGCTAAGACTGACACATTGTGCGGTTATATATAACTCTTAAGCTAACATAGCTAACTAGCTAAGGAAAAAGTAATCTGAGTATTGACCATTGCTATTTTAGCTAGCAAGAATGACTTTTTTATACTACAAAAGAGAAGCGTTTCCCAAAATCATGGTAGCACTAAGATTATCTTAACCTTCAGAGGGAGTGTTTTGTGCTACAAAAAAGGGACAAATTACCCAAAAGTGTTGTAGCTCAAAGATCATCAGGTAGCCCTCCCTTTATAAATATTTACGAACTTTTCCCTGTCATTCTACATTTTAGAATTCACATGCTGGCAGTGCTGCTTTACGTGTCTACCTGCAGCATGTGAATGCAAGAGCACACAACCTGGAAGTAGAAATTGATTATCTGTAAAGAGGATTTTTCCCCAAAAAATTGATGCAATGGAATCGCAATCTTTATTTCACCTTTTTCTTGCCAGTGTGGCCTCAGTCCCTAGATTCTGTAAAATTCATTGTGACTGCTCCTTGTTGAAAGTACTGTTTAAACAAAATCGAATTGAACTGGAATTGAGTGGGGCGCTCCTGACTCTCTCTATTTGATCCCTTGATGTGTGGAGTAGAGTGCATAATGTTGGTCGTCTTGAAGTCAATAGTGAACTCTGCCGTTTTGTCCACATTAAGAGACAGATTGTTGTCCTTGCACTAGTCCTCAAGCTGCTCCAGCTCCAGTATGCTAACTCATTGTTGCTGATGAGATCAGCCATCGGCAAACATGACAGTGTTGTTTGAGCTGTACTTCGCAGTGCATTTCTGAATCAGCAGGGTGACCGGCTGTAGGATGAGCACACAGCTTTGGGGGCTTTGGTTTCGCAAATAGTAATGCTGTAGATCAAGGCTATTCAAATCACGGTCCTCAAGGTCCGAGCACCATTGATTTTCCAGCCTTCCTTTACCTTTGAACCAGGTGTGAAGCCTCTGACCAATCAGAATCAGTAATTATTTAAACTGACTGCCTGGGAGAACTGAAAATAAGGCCTGGATTTGGAATCGAGGGCCAGATTTGAAGCGCTCTGCTGTAGATGTTATTGCTGATGCAGGCTGTCTGAGGAAATTATTTAACTTAGCCAAGGTGTATATACTGACTGACTTAAAAGGGACTGCACACCTTTTGCGCATGTTGACTTAGGCTCTAACTACTCTCCTTCAAAAAATGCTAGAGTAATGCTTGCCTGCTTAAGTGAAGGAATAGTAGAGTAATATTGAATAGACATGTGAATGGGTTTCTTATATGGACCTGAACTGCCAGTCAGACTGTCAGTTTTGTAGCGAAGTGAGTATTTATGAACTTTTGCACCTCACCTGGGAACATAATTGTTGATTTGTGTCATGGTATCACGTAACATGGCAGCAGTTATTCATTATGCATATTATTCAGAAAGGTAATCCCAATGCTCTGACAAGTGGCACCAGCCATTCTGTTTTTTTCTGTTTCATTCTCCATGTTTCTCCATGTTCTCCATGTTTCTCCATGTTCTCCATGTTACATAAAGTTTCTTTGTTTATGGGTTTTTTGTTTACGGGTGCTTTAGAAGTTTGCTTTGAGTATAATGCAGAAAAGTGTTGATTGGCTCTGTTCTTTTGACATTCATTGTATGCATGTAAAAACAGGAGTGGAATTAAACAGGAGCATCGCTCTCCCTCCAAGGGCTGATTTATACTTGACGCTCACAATACATACGAGTACGCATTGTGGCTGCCACGTGTTTTCTGCGTTCTTTTCCCGCATCGTAGTGCACCTACATGGAGTGTACTCGATGCGTACACGAGATGCAGTACCACAAAAATTGGGTTGGCAGTACGGTCACCTTTTGTCACAATATTGCAAGCCCAATTGCTTCCCTCTGGGTACAGCGTCTTCAAATTTTAATGGCAGTTTAAGTTTCTAAGAAAGCAGTATCGTGTATGAAGTACAATGAAACTCTTGCCTACTTTCATAAGCAACGTTATTTTTCAATACATTTATAAATCTTGGTTATAAAATTCACTGAGAGTGTGGGGTTTACGTTTCCCTACAACATTTATATTGTTTTATAGAAAACAAAACTTGTAGGCTGTGCAATTTTAATGACCGCTCCTTTTCAGGATTATCTAATACATGTTTAACATTAGTTTAAAGTTTACAACCACTACTTTTGCATGAGCTCTGCATGCTGTCTTGAAGCCATTCCTAATTATTTTCATCCTTGCTGTTTAAATCACTCATGAATTGACGTGTTAGTGCAAAATAAATTTCCCATTTTCAATCTTTTCTTTATAAATACTGCACTACATATTGCAGAAATTGATATTTTCCAGTGTCGTGCAGCCTAATTATGAAATACTAAGTACTACAAGATGTACAGTAAGCCCTCGGACATTTGCGAGGTTACGTTCCAGAACCAGTCACGAATGAGGAGGATTCGCAGATGTTTGGTAGAGTCACTAAAAATGGTAATATGTGCTTATTTCTATAGTTTTAAACCCTAAATATGATCCCAAAACTCTTTAATTTCATTTAAAAGTTATCTTAATACATTACCTTTAAAAAGCAAATGTTTGATGTAAAAATAGAGTACAGTATCGCCTAACGGATATTTATCACACTAGCACATTTACAGTGCAGTATACTAATGTTACCCCTACTAATTCATAGAACACGGCATTGACTGCTGTTTTCTTTTGCCTTCACAGTAGGGTAAAACGAGTAAACGAACCCTTTCAGTGTTTATGGCAAATGCGTCTCAAGAGGGAAACCCGGAACGCAATTGCTATGTACATAAACATTAGCACCTTTCAAGAAATTTATCATTTTTATGTGTTGAATTTACGTTAACGTGTACTTACTATTACAAAATAGTAAATTAACTATTTTCTGATATTTATGTAACCATTAGCGTTCCTGTCACGTATTGCTGGGGCACGGACTGGGGAAGCAGGGACAGGACGCAAGAAATCGGGGAACACGGGGTTTAATCAAAAGGTAAAGACAAGCAGGACAACGGAACAGGCAGCAAACTGAAAATGACGTTAATGACCGGACTCAGGAAACATACTTAAATGCTGACTTAAATACACAGGACTAATGACGGCAACTTGAAATTGCTGATTGCATGGGGATTCCACACTAGGTAAATGAGGAGGATCGGACGAGCAGGTCATAACACCTCCAAAGGGAATAAACTTTGCGAATGGGATTCGCATCTTGTAAAGGTTCAGTACAGTATGTACATAAAAAGGAACGTTTCCATAAGAAAGCCATGGTTTTTAAGGGATTTTTAATCTGATTTATATTTTATGTCTTGAACTTTCCCCAAAAACATAGTAGAATCTTCATTAACTAAATTTTTCTTAACAACTTTACACTTAAAAGCATGAAAACGTATAAATTACTACGGAAATGAAACATAAACAGTTCTGTAGGGTTTTTTTTCGCAGATGTGCGAAAAAATCACGGATGCAAATAGGTTCGGTTCCAATGAAATTTTCGCGGATCTGTGAATTTGCGAATCACAAATCGTGAATGCACGAGGGCTCACTGTATCTAACAACATACAATGCAACATTCATCATGGGGTAGTAAAGTGATATGTGGAAGAGCAAAGTATGATGTGGAGCAGTGGGCAGAATACAGAGAACGCTGCAGTGTTAAAAAAAAAATAGCAACTCGATCACTGTGGAGTCAGCAAGTGAACATCATTTCATGTCACAACCTCATAAAACACAAATGAGACCGGAAATGAAGGAGCCGACCAAAGTGGTTTTCTCGCACTGCCCCCGGTGGACATGACCTTTAATCCTCCAGATAGACGTAAACTATGCATGCAAGTACAATCAGTACACTGCTTGCATTGCGTATGTGTTGCACTCAGACACAAGTGTAGGTGCTATGCAGAACTTTTATTAAACAGACAGAGAATACGAAGAATCCAAAATCGGAATATCTGGCTGAATATCCGATTCTGGGTTGGTGGAGATTACTCACAAGCCGCCTGTAAGATGAACCCGATAAGAGTCTAAGAGTCTTGATGAATGTTGTATAATGACATTATGTGTGTGATTGTGTGTATGTTTCAGGGGCTGCTGTTTTTAATCCTTGTACATGTGGCCAGGACTTTCTATGTACCAGGAGTGGCACCAATGAACTTCCATGAAAATGACGTGGTGGAGATAAAGGTAAGGATTGACTTTTGAATGACAAGTTAGCGCTGCTTATTTCATCACAAGCTGTATACACAATAAGGCTGGGAGGAAGAACCGATACGGATGTTAGGCAGTGCTTACTGCTTACTTGATTTCCCTAATGTACTCTATAATTCCTTCCTCTACTGTTGGCTTTCGTAAGCTGTCCCCTTAAAAACTATAGCACCTATACACCATATTCAGCCACATGCTTCTGCATGGTCCACTCACCTTCCAAACCAAAGCTGCATCATGGGTGTTTGACAGACATCATCTGTGGTGAACTCCTGACAGACAAGAATGACAGTTTGGTGCCTGCAAAGGACGTTATCAAACGTTTGGTTGTATTTTTAGCAGGCCAGATACTTAACACAATGAACTGTCAATAAACAATTTCTCCAAGAATTGGCAACACAAGCATCATGTTACATAACTTAAAGCACGTTTTTGAAAATATTTTCGTTACTATCGCTTACATTTTTGTTACAAATGCATTTTTATTTAAGCAAAACAAATATTTTACATTCTAGTTATCTTAAGTTCAGTAAATGTTTGTACTAGTGTTCTGCTGTTTCCATGAATTATGTCCTATGTATGGAGTGACGTGCAGTCTCTTTATTATGCACATTTAAATCATTGAAGAAGAGTAAAAGCAGGACTGTCACCTTGTGTGCAGGCAGTGAAGCTGACCAGCTCCCGTACCCAGCTGCCCTATGAATATTACTCGTTGCCTTTCTGTCGGCCTGGGCAGGTAGTCTACAAGGCCGAGAACCTGGGTGAGTGCCTCTTACATCTTTGCTTGCCAGCACTTCTCCGTAGTCGTCTTTTTTTTTTTTTTTTTTTTGCGCATGTTGACCACTTACCACTTATGATAATTCCTGAAGGCCAAATGATCTTTGGGTTCTCTGTGGGAGTTATAGATTTTCACCTACACCACTGTCCTCAGCTTCATTTCAGAGGTAACTTATCTAGAAAACTGTTGTAGTGTGCATTTGGACTCAAAAAGTATTGCTCTGTCAGCAAGAGTTTGGTAATTCAACTTCTGAATGTCATTTTAAGTACAGATCACAATGATTAAAAACTGCTAACGTTCTAGATTATAATTTTGCTGCATGACTTGGCTGTTCTTCAGTTTCAGCTCACCCATGGATGGCCTGGCATTGAATTGCATTTTCCGCTCTGACAGTCGTGTTTTGGCTATTTTTACAAGGTGTATTCCTGCTGCTAGAGCAGGGGTGGCCAATCTTATCCGCAAAGGGCCGCTGTGTGTGCGGGTTTTCACTGCAACTCCCTAATTAGATTACTAATTAGAGGACTGATTGGCTGAAGAGTCCTCACAC
>JABJVO010000048.1:1024213-1036250 GCA_026770805.1 Boulengeromyrus knoepffleri
GAAGTCAAAGTTACAGGCTCAAAACTGTCAAAAACAGCAGAGCAAGAACCAGATACTGAAGGATCATAAGCAACAGGTGATATAAGAGCCCTGGTAGAGGTGACCTTCTCAGTGAAAAAGTGCAGGAAGTTTTCACAAGCAGTGAAAGAGGGTTCAATACTGTCTATCTTTGGAGCTTTGAGAACAGTCTTTGGTCCTAAATAAAACATGAGGATTATTACGATTAGACAAAATAACATCAGATAAAAATAATCTTTTAGAATCTTTAACGGCTGTCTGAAAACGACGCCAGCAGTCCTTTAACATTTGAAGTGACACTTGTAGTTTGTCCTTTTTCCATTTACGCTCAGCTCGACGACACTCACGTCGGGCAGCTCGGGTCGTGTCGTTCAACCAAGGCTCAGATTTAGTTTTAGGCTGCCTGGTTTTTAATGGAGCCACAGTGTTCAATACAGTCTGGCAGGTGGAATAAAACCATGAGCTCAGCTCCTCAGTTTCGCTGTATAAAAACTCAGAGGTGCTACAGTTCTGGTTAAAAACAGATGAAAACTGAACAGCAGTGGAGGAGTTAAAAACACGACAGGGCCGAGCAGCAGCGCAAGGTTTGACTGTGGTGCAGGCAAGAACAACATTAAATAATACAGGACTATGATCGGAAAATACAACCAGATAATAGTTCATGTCTTGCTCCCTATAATAATATGAATATTTTAATTACCAGGTAAAACTGATACTTTCAGTATTGCTCCACACATCCCTACCTCATACCGTTATTGTTTAAATTAATTGAGGTTAATAGTCTGCACTGTGATTTTACAAAAGCAGTGAATTTGCAATATGTATCATAATATCTTTTACAGCATTACCTAAACACCTATGTAACAAAGTCTTTTCCTAGTGAAAACTACATGAGTTTTGTCTCATGCTACAAAAACGGTGGTTCCGTAATATTAGTTGATCATAGGATGTTAACTAGTGCATTTAAAGTTAGACAGCCTAAAATTTGACTATGCCATCACCACACAAACACTTAATAGGATGTCTGACATGCAGTGTTACATTTGACTTATATTTTCATTTATATTTCAACCTAGCAGCGCTGAACAAGAATAAAAAATTCTGCAGTTTACAAAATAAATGGAGATATTTATAATAACCACTTGATACGACCAAGGTATGCAGAACAATAGCAGTAGATGACTCCAGTTAAGAACAGGATACTGAGGCTACAGTGGGCATGGGCTTACCAAAATAGGGCAATGGGAGATTGGAAAAACGCTTCCTGGACTGATGAGTCTCGGTTTCTGCTGCAACATTCAGATTAGGGTGACCACCTAATCCATGTCTGGAGGGACACTATGAGCTATGTCAGGGTTTATAAACTACCATTTCAACCATTTCAATTACAGTTTTTCTCAGTTGCTTTGGTACATTTCTCAAATCATTCTTAGCATTTGCAAAACAGTAAGTGCATTTCTTAAAATAAGTTGTACAATAGCACCACATAATGGATTACCTGCAAAAGCCTGTAACTTTCTAGAAATTCCTAGTTTATCCATCAAAAGAAAATATGTATGTCAATGAATTTGTCAGTGCCGTCAGAGTAACAAATCTTTGTGTCATTGTTCATGAACAAGACGGTTATAACGCTTAGCCATGTTGTCAATATAATAGTGCACTCTGTAAGCTTTTTCCGATGTAAACTATGGCTAAAGTTTTGATAATGATTGAAAATGCACAAGATTGTACATTTTCTGTATGGCATATTTCAATTTCAACAGTACAGAGTTGCATGTACTTTAACATACTGTAAGCACACCTACATATGTGTGTGTGCTACAGTATATGTACAGTATGTAACAATGTAAAGTATATCTACTGTATACTATAAAATGTAAGTGGAACACTGTAATATGAGACATTACAATAAGTATACAGTATTACAGTACAGTGCACATTGTTGGATTGCATGCCTGTTTTCTCTGCAAAATGTTTGAATGATTGAGGACACGGTTGTTTTTCCAACATTTGACTGTACCTTTCGAGCAGCTTCAGCCATTGTTTCTCTTCCTCTGTTTTGCTTCCCTAGCCTTCCACCATGCAGCCTTACTCCTCTTCTTCTTACCGGTTGTTGACCCTGTTCAATTCGTTGTTGTTCTTTCATTGTGAAATTGTAACACTGTGTTGTGCTCTGCCATATGCTTGCCAGCTGAAGGTTCATGAGATGCACCTCTGAGCATTTTTAGAGATCTGTAATAGAGATGCATAGAGAACATGCTTGACAGATGATGACAGCTGGTTCAGCCATTTTGCATATAATGACTTATACAATGAACTAATGCCTAGATGTTTTGTGGCGTAGAACTATTCAACAGAGAACCAGTATAATACATTTTGACCAACATGACATAAACAAGTGATAATGTAGGAATCAGCAGACAATTGTACATAATCATTTGCATGACTGTGCCAAAGTATTTGCAATTTGACCAAAGGAATGCATTTATGATGAGCACAAGTGACTCGATGAGAATTTCATTCCTGATCTGAGAAATGCACCAAAGCAACTGAGAAAAACTGTAAAAGGACCTGGATTTAATTTAAATATTGAGTTCTTGCTGTGTGCTGATTGGTCAATCTACTATAATCATGTATGTGTTACTAATGTTAATGTGAAGCAGCTGGACACGTCTTTCAGTCAAGGAAACAAACCAGTAAAAGTACAAGACGAACCAAACACTTTAGCTTGGCGCGGGAGCCTTTCAGTTTTAAAGTAGTTTGTAAAACCTGAAGTAGCTCATAGTGTCACTCCTGACATGGATTAATTGGCCACCATAATTTGGCATAAACAACAGGAAAGCTTGGATCCATCCTGCCTTGTATCAACAATCCAGGCTGCCGCTGGTGGTATAATGGTGTGGGGTATATACAGTATTCTTAGCACACTTTGGGGTCCTTAGTATCAACTGAACATTGTTTAAATGCCACAACCTATTTGAGCAGTTGTGGCAGCTAGCGGGTAGTAATACCAGTACACGACTACGCCACCTGGGGAATTTCACCCCAGGAAATATTACTCTAAATTAAGAGCACACAGGTTCGTTTTACTGAATGGAGCTGGAGACGTGTATATACAATTAACAATTGAAAAATTTATCTTTCAACCAAGAATCTGCGTGGTATTATACTGAAATCGGTAAAAAGAAAAAAACAATGAGTAGCAGAATATATGCCATTTCCCTATAGCAGTCCCAAACAGAATGGGCGGCCCCAACGTCTGTTGTTAAGCCACAGTAGACCTTCAGTAGACACTAACAAGTACCTATAGGTCCCACCACCGGAATAACTCACAACCATACCTGGAGCTGCAACGCAATCTCACACGCAGAGCGCACTTGTTCTCGCTTCCACAATACTGCAATATAAAATTTTACCGTTAGCCATTAAAACCCAGCAGAGGATTAACGGTAATAAAAAAAAATCAGCAAAACCTACCGCCAAGACACACAATAAATGTGAACCACAGCCAGCGTGCTACCATACTACGCCAAGCCACTGCAGTCCGGGAGGGGGAGTTACCGTATTGGGAAATGCCAATGACGGCACCGCACCATAGGTGTCCTATCCGCTTGCCTTTTTATAATTGCAAAGTGTGTAAAGTACATGCCCCTACCAGAAATAATCAGCAAGCCCTACCCCGAAATTCCACACTGCTACAAAGTGTTTCTGACTATTTCCATCCCTTTATGACCACAGTGAACCCAGCTTCTAATGGCTACTACCAGCAGGATAACACACCATGTCACAAAGCTCATATAATTTCAGACTGGTTTCTTGAACAAGACAATGAGTTCACTGTACTCAAATGGCACAGTCAATGGATCTCAATCCAACACAGCACATATGGATTGTGGTGGAAAGGGAGGAGAGTGTAGTCTGTCATGGTTTTTATACCGTTCTACATACTGTGGAATTGTTGTTTCCAAAATGCTGTACAATTGCGTTTTTGTATTTCCACATGGATTCTATGTCATCTACGGGCACTTCTATAGCTTGTCTCCAGCTGTAATGCATCGTGTACCCTGAGCAGAGACCATAGTTTGCTATCCAACCATGGCTTCTGGTTTAGAAACACCTTGATATTTTTGGTGGCTACAGTCTGGGTGCTGAAGTGTATGTAGGTGAAGACATATGATGTGTACTCCCCCAAGTCTGATCCTTGTCTGAATACATCCTAGTCAGTGTTCTCAAAGTGTTTTCCTTAATTCAAAGTTGAACAGCTTTAACAGTTGGTTTTCTTCCACATATCAGAGATTTGTATGTAGGGATCATCATCAATGAGATGTGGTCTGATAAGCTAAGGTCTGGAGCTGGAGTGGCTTTGGATGTCTCTGGGATATTTGTTTTTACATGCATGAGGATGTTTCCATCTCTGGTTGCATCATCCTCTGAGATATAATTGGTCAAAGTGCAAGAAAAATGAAGATGGCAGCGCGAGCAGACGTATGCGCGGCGGCCTCTCCATTCGACCCGAATTCGATGCTAAATGTTATTTTTTTGTCATGTCTTGTAAGCGCTCCGGTAACATGCATGTCCATGTGTATGATTGGGAAATTCTGCTCACCTGCCAGAAAAAAGGAAAATCAACACTGGAGGAGATGGTCCGGGAGACCCTGCGGGAGCTTGGCCTGCTACACGAAGCGGGCCGTGGGACCTCGGAGCAGCGTGGCGTCATGGGCTGGCGGAAGTGCACCCGAAAATGGTGCGACCGAACCCGGAAACGCGGCAAGCGTGGAGGTCTCTGAGCCAAGCTGAGAGCTAATCCGAAGCGACCCGCTCTCCCTTCCATTCTGCTCGCAAACATACGCTCACTGGAAAGCAAAATAAACAATGTAAGGCTCCACCACACTATACACGGAAGGATGTGCTTATTTTCACAGAAACGTGGTTACACGACGACATTACGGACTTGGCAGTACAGCTAGCCGGCCGCTCATTGTTCTGTATGGACAGAGTCAGCAAGAAGTGCGGTAAGAAATGAGGCGGTGGAGTAGGCATTTACATCAACAACGACTGGTGTACAAATGCTGCGGTAGTGTACGGACACTGTTCTGCTTCAGTGGAGCTTATAGCAGTGAAATGTCGGCCTTTTTATCTGCCCCGGGAGTTCAATTCCTTTGTTTTGCTGGCTGTGTATCTACCACCTAACGCAAATGCTAACCAGTCGCTAGCAGAGCTGTACGACACCGTAAACAACCTGCAAACTGCCCACCCGGAAGGGTTTTTCATAATCGCTGGCGACTTCAACCAATTTAAAAACAGTGCTGCCTACATTTCACCAGCACGTAAAGTTTGCAACCAGGGGAAAAAACTGCTTGGACCACGTGTACACCACCATAAAGGACGCTTAACGGGCCGAACCCCGCCCACATTTCAGCAACTCCGACCACATTTCAGTGAAAATGATCCCAGCCTACAGCTAGCTGCTGAAACGCACTTCACCGGTCCAGAGAGAGATCAGAGTGTGGCCTGAAGGAGCTATCTCTGCACTTCAAGTCTGTGCTTCGAGAGCACAGACTGGTCACTGTTCAAAGAGGCTGCCACCTATGGGGACCGTGTTGATGTGGAGGAGTACACCTCAGCTGTTACTGGCTATATCTGGAAATGTACTGAGGATGTCACTGTCTCCAAGAAGGTCATCACAAGGGCTAACCAGAAACCCTGGATGACAGCGGAGGTCCAGAGGATGCTGAAAGCACGGGATGCTGCCTTTAGATCGGGAGACAGGGATGCCCTCAGAACTGCACAAGCCAACCTCTTAAAACAATCAATAAGGCCAAGTTTGCATATGCCCGTAGAATCCAAAGCCACTTCCATAACATGAGAGGCATTCAGGCTATTACAGACTACAAACCACCAACCTCCCTATGCGACAACGATGCTTCTCTCCCTGACACATTAAACACCTTCTACGCGCGGTTCGATGCACTCAACACTGAACCTATCCAGAAATCTGCTCCACTCCCGGATGAGGAGGTAATCTGCTTGACCACAGATGCAGTGAAACAGACCCTATCCAGAGTTAACCCGCGCAAAGCTGCTGGCCCCGACAACATCCCGGGATGAGTGCTGAGGGAGTGCACAGACCAGCTGGCAGACACTCTCACGGACATTTTTAACACTTCCCTGAAACATACTGTTGTTCCAGTGTGTTTTAAGACCAGCACTATCATCCCAGTTCCGAAGCAGGCGGGACGGTGTCCTCCAAGGAAACATGTGCAGTCATCATTGCTTTGCACAAATAGGGCTTCACAGGCAAGGATTTTGCTGCTAGTAAGATTGCACCTAAATCAACCATTTATTGTTTTATCAAGAACTTCGAGGAGAGAGGTTCAATTGTTGTGAAGAAGGCTTCAGGGCGCCCAAGAAAGTCCAGCAAGTGCTAGGACCATCTCCTAAAGTTGATTCAGCTGCAGGATTGGGGCACCAGCAGTGCACAGCTTGCTCAAGAATGGCAGCAGGCAGGTGTGAGTGCATCTGCATGCACAGTGAGGTGAAGAGTTTTGAAGGATGGCTTGGTGTTAAGAAGGGCAGCAGAGAAGCTACTTCTCTCCAAGAAAAACATCAGGGACAGACTGATATTCTGCAAAATGTATAGGGTTTGTACTGCTGAGGTCTGGGTTAAACTGTAGTTGCCCAACCACAACCCAGAGCAGAGTTTTTTTGTTGGATCCAGAGACTTTGAAGTGGGCGCAAACAACGCAAAAGCTAAGTTTTGTTGTTCTGAACCCGGATCAAGAGGACGAAAAGTACACTAGAGCTTCTACTGGAATGAAGTCATATCTTTGGACTGCATGATAATAGAGGGACGGACCTTGCAGGGAGGTTTGAATTCATGTGTTTTGTACTGTTTTATAGAAAGCCAACATTTTTCAGAATGTTCTGAGTGTTAATGTTCCATGGTTATATGATGAAATAACCCTGTTGAAAGATATTGCTGTTAACAGATGATCATTTATCCCTGAATGCATGTAACGTGTCTTATTTTCCATTCTATTTTGTCTACCTTTTCGGTGCAGGACTTTTCTTTATGAACATCGACATTTTGGGTCCATGGCCAGGAAACTCCCCAGATCTTAATCCCATTGAGAACTTGTGGTCAATCCTCAAGTGGCGTCAATAAGCCAGCATTCTATAAATCATGATATTTGTGACAAAAAAACCATCCTTTCATTTTGCACCAGTCGATAGTCAGACACAGTTCAGATGTGTGGCTCACTTTGTGGTAACACCAATTTAAATAAGATTTTAAAGGATGTGGACATAAAGATAAAGGATAAACAACCAATATAATTTCCTCCATAGAGTAGCCCAGCTGACAGTCACATGTGGCCTGATCCCCGCCCCACCCCCACTACTATGGACCTTGCCAGATACTTTGCCTGTAGTCAGCTTGTCACATCAAGGTTTACAACCTTTGATAAAAGACCTGAAAATTACTGGGCCTTCCAGAATGCAACATCTGGTCTAGATCTTTCCCCAAGTGAAGAGCTATATCTTCTGATAAGTTGGCTTGGGAAGGAATCTTCTATGCATGCAAGAAGGATTAAAGCAATCGACATTAGATGCCCAGGAGCAGGTCTGAGAATTGCTTGTGTAGCCCGTGGTAATATATTTTAATTGGTTTTTGTTGTTGCTTTACCTCTTAGTTTAAATTTGTTCAGCTTCATTTGAAGCTTGCCCGTAAATCATTTGCAGGCACTCGCTGAGGTTTATTCTGTATTGTCAGTCAGAGAATGGCTGCAATATGATTGGTACTCTGTGTTAGAACCCCAATCAGATGGAGAGACGGGGCAGGGTGTGTGGAAAAAGCGGGGAGGTGAAAAAAAAAGGGTGCGAGAGAGGCAGGGGGAAGACGGCTGGAGGGTAGAGAGATCGCTGTTTGGGCAGAGTACGAAAAAAAGTATTGGCAGTTTATTTAGTTAGGCAATAACTAAATAAATATATTAAATAAATATATTAAGTTGGGGTGAGATTATAAGCTTGTGAACTCTGTGTAAAGCGCTGGGTAGACCGGCTGATCTGAAACGGGCCAGTTTTGGCTGACTGCGCAGTCCCGGACAGACGAGATCCCGATAGCACTTTGTGTTACCGGGGACACACAAAGTTCATCGGGCGTCGTGGGAGTTCCTGTATCGTGGAGGACGCTTGGTGGATTATCCTGCCAGAGCCAGCTTGAAACCGAGTGGAGGTAACGAGCGGGTTTTTTTCCCCCTCTCCGAGCGAAGCGGCCATTACCGTTTTGGCCTCAACACACCCAAGCCTCGTCCAGGCCTGCACCATAAGAGCATTTATATTAAAATACTCCGGAGTATTTCACTTATGTTTACAGGGTGCTGTCGTTAAATGTCTGTCATTTATTTTAGCTTACACTGTTATATGTAATTTGCGGCCTTTTGTTCTTGTCTGTTGAGTTGAAACTTGTATCGAGGGAGACGTGGACATTATATGTTGAAAGTGTGTTATATATCGTTGCGAGTTGTGTGTGCGTGGGTCCATTTGTAATACGGGTTGCTATATGGGGTTTGATGTATATTACAGCTAATGGTATACTGGGTTGGTTATCGCCGGACAAAATACCAGTTAAAGGTATTTTGTTTTGGAAGGTTTTAGTGCTCTCGATTTCTTTTGATCACTATCGCAATGGTGTGGTGCCGTTACAAGACACACGCATTTGCTTTTCTGTTGTGAGCCCCTTTTGTTTTCCTGCTTTTGTAATTAATAAACGTTGTGTTAATAAAGCTCTGAAGGCACTGCATTTTGAGATTCAGCCAGACCACAGAGCCAAACCTAGGGCACCTCTTTTATGCTCCTTTGGAGGCAGGAAGCGGGTGCTACACTTGGGAAAGGCTAGATGTATGGCTCCCTAGATGCTACTGAACAAGCACTTTTCATAATGCTGGAAAAGTTTCCTAAGGTCAGCATCAAAGAACCATATAAATTACTTGAGCTTGGAAACCTGCTGGAAATTCTGGCAGCAAAATCTAATGGCTACTTACCTACACTGTCCTGTCTCGACACCTCGCAGGGAATTTCAGCTATTGTTGAAAAGCTACCTCACAGTATCCAGCAAAAGTGTCATCCACTAGAGGTGCTGTGCCTGGGGAGCCTGGTGGAATGCAAGCAGTTCCTTAAGGAGTATTTCATCTGTTTCCCATGCTGCTCTTCTATAGGTCATGTCACATTGTAACATAGAAGTTAAATATTGAAATATACAGTGGTCATCATCTTTCCACTTTACACCCTGGCCCAGGTCCTTGGAAGGCTACGTCATCATCTCCTGCATCAATTCATGGCGGGGAGAGAGAGGGCACATCGGATTAAACAGTAATTTCAAAAAGCACTGAAGTGTGTGGCATGCGGCTTAGTGCAAAGATTTGTCTTGTTTCTGTCTATCCTAAAGTTTGTTGCGGAGATGCCAGCAGGATGCACTTACTAGTAATAACTGAGTTTTTTTTAATTCCTTAAAGATCAAAGGGACAATGGGACCATACACATTTAAGACGTGCTGGGCTCATGCAGACAGCTGGTAGATGAACCTGTGGGTACGTTGTGTAGTTAACAGATCAGAAGGTGGCACTTTCTTTAGCTCCACTACTACAGTGCAATCAAATTCCCAATTACCATGCAGAGATTCCTACTCCAAATGTAGCACATCACCGCATTCATCTCAGAGACATAGCCAGATACCCTGCTCCTATTTTGAATGGATATTCTGCAGGTGCATAAAAAAGAAAACAAACTAATGGTCCTGACAATGCACCATTTGCCTAAAGGCTGGGTTTATAATTGGTAGTTATTGGTGATGTATGCCTTATTGGATTGCACAGACTCAGCCAAGGACTTTACCCCTTTCATCATTCGCATCAGTGTAAAGGAGACTTTTGGCTGGTTATCTGTTTATGAAGATGATCCAGATATTATACTTCTGAACCATTTCTTAAAAAGTCCACATGAGAAAAAACTTGGACGATCAGTTTTCCATTGTACAGCAAATGATAATAACCTTGCTCCATTATTTCATAACTTGAAATTACTCAAAATTATGGATAGGAGTTTCAACAAGATGAATCCAACACCTGGGTAGCACCTCTGCCATTTAGGTTTCCACGGCAACACCTAACTAAAAATTAGAGGGTAAAAAATGACACTCTTTATCAAGCTTTAACAAAACACCCATAGATGAAGTCAGACTTCTTAAAGTTCATGGACAATATTGGTAAGAATATTCAAGATCTGAACTTTTTCACAGATTATCTGCCTCTCCAGCACAGTCTAGGAGTGTCATGGAATTCCACTAAGGAGGAGTTAACGTTTCAGTCCTCTGCTGGGATAAATCATATGCTCCTAATGTCATGCCCTGCTCATGTTGATCCTCCCGTGTGCCACGCCCCCCTCATCTACCTCGTGTGGAATCCCCCTGTTATCAGCTGTTTCTATCCATCCACCAATTTTCTGAAACCGCTTAATCGCAATTGGGGTCGTGGGGGGTACCGGAGCCTATCCCGGAAACAAAAGGTGCAGGTGGGAACCAACCCTGGGCAGTCGCTAACACACTGCAGGGCATACACACTCACATGCACACTCACACAACTACAGGGCCAATTTAGACTCACAAATCAACCTATCCTGCATGCTTTTGAACTGTGGGAGGAAACTGGAGCCCCCGGCGAAACCCAGCTGTTTCTAGTTGTGTCTAATTAGTCTTGTGTATTTAAGTCCGCATCAGAGTATGTTTCCCCAGTCCGGTCATTGATCTCTCTATGTCACTAGTGTTTCCTTATTAAACCCAGTGTTCACCTGACTCCACGACTCCTTTTACCTGCTTCCCCTGCTCCGTGCCTGCATCGAAGTGTGATAGAAATACTCCAAAAGAATACACCTCGCCTGACCAAGTCTGAGTACCTCCGTCTTGCTGATGAGGTAATTTACTGGCTGCGGCAGCTGGAGCCCTCATGTACCGGATGGGGGACATTCTAGAGAAGATTTCCCCATCTGAGGCGCGAGAGAACCTGCAGCAACTACGGAGAGAGGTGATGGAGACGATGATGAGGCAGGTAGCCCTGGATTGTGGACTGCCATTTGTTCCACTGGCAGAACAGCCCAAGCCAGCACCGCAGCCGACTAAAGTAACCATGAGTAAAAAAAACAGAAGCGGAAGAATCATAGTGGGGCAGGTCCATTAAAGTCCGACGCGAGTCCCGCTTACTTCCCCATGGCTTCTTGCAGGGTTTACCTCATGGTACTTGACCCGCCAGTGTTCTTCACACCCAGATCACCTGCCTCCACCTCTACAAAGCCAGCTCCTGAGGCACCTGGTCTCGCTGCGCCTGCTTCAGTTCCTGATTCCCTGGTTCCAGTTCCCGTGCCCTGGCTCCTGTTCCATAGGAGGTCTGTCATCGTCAGACCAGCGCTCCTCCCCCCCTCAATGGAGATGGAGGAGGAGCTCAAGTGGGACCACTCTGGGATTTCCCTGCCTCCTGCCCCAATGGACCCCTCTGGGAGGTCACCCCAACCACCACTACATCATGGCAGATCCTGGCCAGGACCTCATCTCTCGGTATCCTGCAGAGGGAGAGGACACCCATGCTGGGGTGCGGTCCCGCCCGCACTGCGGTCCCTGTAAAAATGGGCAGAAATGTTCGTGGTGGACATGCTGATTTAAACCTGGAGACGATCTCAGCAGGGTGCCAAATAGAGCACACAGGTGGATTAATTAGTCAGGAGATTATTATCCCAAATGCAGCAATACAGATTACCAATCTACAGACTGCGGACACTTCCAATCTGTACTGTACAAGCGAAGCACGAACACACGCCAAAACCAGCCAAAATTATCAACCAGGGGGGTGGAGTTCACTTCCCACGTGACATATCTCACCGTCCCCCATACAGATATGCAAATATACACTCACCTAAAGGATTATTAGGAACACCATACTAATACGGTGTTTGACCCCCTTTCGCCTTCAGAACT
>JABJVO010000048.1:1053353-1066207 GCA_026770805.1 Boulengeromyrus knoepffleri
ACCGCTAATGACCGGAGAAGAATAACTAAACATATTGCACTCAGAACACGGAACAGGAGACATGGTGTTGTACTTACGTGAAACGGGAAGACTGAAGATCTAAAGCTGGAAGCACCTTTTTGATTGAATGGAGATCGTGGGTCGGTGCTTGCGAAGGAATTATGGCCACTTAAATGATACTGAACATGAAAAGTTAAAGAGAATGGGCTTCACTAATGTATTTTTCTCTTTATATAAATCAGGACATAGGAGAGAAGTAGCTATCCTTATCTCAAGCAAGCTGAATTTTGAAAAGATATTTGAAATAGGTGATAAAGAGGGTAGATATATTCTGATAAGGGGAAATATAGATGGTAATCTAGTTACTTTATTAAACGTGTACGTACCCCCGGGTAGTGACATTGGCCTTTTCCAGAAAATTGTTAATATTATGGTAACAGAAACAAAAGGTTTCTTAATATGTGGTGGAGATTTAAATATCTATTTACAACCAAAATTAGACTCCTCTAGTGGGAAAACCTATGAAACAAAATCTTTATATAACAAAGTTAATACACTTATTAGAGATGTTGGCCTAATTGATATATGGAGGGACCTTTTTCCTCAGAGAAGGGAATATACTTATTACTCTGCCCCTCACTCTTTGTATACACAAATTGACAATTTTATAATATTTGGAAAAGATAGAGACAAAATAGATACCTGTGAAATTGGGACAATAGATCTGAGTGACCATGCACCTATGTATTTATTGGTTGATCTTAACCTACGGCCAAAGAATACCACATGGAAACTAAATTCAATTTTGCTTAATGATGTACATTTTAAGGGGCAGATGAAAAAAGAAATTAGTCTCTACTTAGAATTCAATGATAATGGAGAGGTTTCACCCTCCATCTTATACGATACCCTGAAAGCAGTCCTAAGAAGGAAAATAATTGCGATATCTTCATAACTTGATTAAGAAGAAGTCATCTCATCAAAAATTAAAGGAATTACAGAACAGGTTGAGGGAATTAGAAAGACAACACAAATTCAATTTAGCGCAGGATATATTAGAGGAAGTAAAAAAAATTAGGAATGAAATTAATAATTTGGCTACAGAAGAAATTAGGAAAAATCTAATGTTTTTGAAGCAGAAATATTACGAAAGTGGATCTAGATCTATGAAGCTACTGGCATGGAAATTGAAGAAAAAGACAGCAGAAAATACAATTCATAGAATCAGGGACCCAAGAACAAAAAGGATAAAAAGTAAATCAAGTGAGATTCAAGAAGTCTTTGAAGAATTCTATAAATCTCTGTATTCCAAAGTCCCAGGAGGGAGTATTACACAAATTGACACTTATCTGAATTCCTTAGAGTTACCTACTTTAACAGAAGAACAAAATAGCAAGATGACTGCTGATATAACTGAACAGGAACTAAACACTGCAATTAGTAGGCTTAAATCAAACAAATCCCCAGGATCAGACGGATATACAGCAGAGTGGTATAAGGAATTTAGGGAGGTGCTAACCCCGGTTTTACTCCCCATACTGAACTGGGCATTAAAAAAAGCACAAACACCACCCAGCTGGAAAGAGGCAATAATCTCAGCTGTACCAAAAGAAGGCAAAGATAAAATGGATTGTGGGTCATTCCGGCCAATATCTGTTCTTAACGTGGACTATAGATTGTTTACCTCAATTATGGCCAAGCGATTAGAAGAGTTCCTACACACATTGATACACAATGATCAGACAGGTTCTGTACGTCAACGCCAAACACAAGACAATATACGCAGAACCTTACACGTCATTGATTATATACAAAGAAATACAATTAAAGCAATAGTGATAAGTGTAGACGCCAAAAAGGCATTTGATTCAGTTAATTGGAATTTTCTTTATAGAGTCCTATACAGATTCGGTTTACATGATATGATTATTAAAACTGTACAATCATTATATGACAATCCAACTGCCAGGATTAAGATCAATGGATATTTATCGAATAGATTCTCCTTAGAACGGGGTTCAAGACAGGGCTGTGCATGGTCACCATTACTTTTTGTCTTATACCTGGAACCATTAGCTCAATGTATTAGACAAAACGAAAATATTAAGGGGATTACCATTAAAGGGACACAGCATAAATTAGCTTGCTATGCAGACGACATCTTGATTTATTTAGGGCAACCAACACACTCCTTACCTAAGTTAATGCAATCACTTGAACAATTTAGTCAATTATCGGGGTACAAAATCAACATAAGCAAAACCCAATTACTTTCATATAACTATAGCCCACCAAGAGAACTTGAAAGCAGATATGCCTTGTCATGGCAATCAGAATCTTTTAAACATTTGGGCATTAATATACCAAAAGATTTACCAAAATTGTCAGAGTATAATTACCTACCCATAATTTAAAAAATGAAGGAGGATTTAGCAAGATGGAATTTAATTCCTTTCCTTAGTCTTAATTCAAGAATTGAATCTATTAAAATGAATATACTTCCTAGATTGTTATATTTATTTCAAACCCTGCCGTCCTGTGACGGAGTCTGTGCTGGTCTTTCTTGCACAGTGCCTCTGTGTTGTCCACCCAGTCCAGTCTGCTGTTCAGGTGGATTCCCAGGTGTTTCAGGTAACACTGCACCACCCCCCACTCCCTCCCTCTGGATGGTGACTGGCCTCAGGGGCTCCTTAACCTGCTAGAAATCCACTATCAGCTCCTTTGCATGGTTCCCTGTACTCTGACTCTTCTCCATTCCTTATGCATCCTACACTGGAGGAGGCATCTGATAGCTTCTGTAGATGCCAAGAGCTGGTGCTGTCCTGGGAGTCCGATGCGTAGATGGTCAACAGGAAGGGGGAGACAGGACGGTTCCCTGAGGTGCCCCAGTGTTGCCTCTTAAGCTGTCATCTGTTGGTCAGATAGTCCATGGTCCAAGTGACTTTGGGGGCATTAAGCTGCTTTGTCCTGAGCTTGTGCCTCCATCTGAGAGGCTGGATGGTGTTAAGGGCACTGGAGTCCAAGAACACGATGCTGACTGTGGTGCTGACTTTGTGTAGGTGGGAGTAGCTCTGTGGAGCATGTGGATCAGAGCATCATCCACACCTGTGTGTCCCTGGCAGGCAAAACTGCAGGAGATCCAGCTGGTCTGTTACCAGGGGGTTAGAGCTATTTCAGAACCAGCCTCTTAAAGTTCATCATGACAATGGAAGTGAGAGCGACCGGTCTGTAGTCCTTAAGTGAGCTGGAGCGCCTTTTCTTTGGAGCAGGGACCACACAGGATGTCTTCCAGGGCTGGGGCACCTTCTGCGGAATAATTTCTACAGTTATTATCTTGCCAGTAGACTACAGTATATACTAAAATGGATCAAACAAAATCCAGTAGACCATATCTGGTTGGATATTGAAGAAACATTCTGTAATGACGTCCAAATCCAGGATCTGCCCTTTCTCAGCCACACCATTAAAAACATTGCTGCTTTAAGAGCATCAATATTAGCTCATCATTGACAGTCTGGTGGGAATTTCTTAAATTAAAAAGATCTGTACTGATCCCATGCAGATTTATACGGAGCCCAGGAGGGGATACGGGACAAAAAAAAATAAAAAGATAAACATTTGTGAGATCCCGCAAAAAAGTTTGGGAGATCCCATGTCCCCTCCCGGGCTCCGTAGATTTACACCCATCTGGAACAATCCTGATATTTTACAAAATAAAAAAACAATATACTTTAAAACATGGTAAAATACTGGAATATGACACATGGAACATATCTTTCAAGATAAAAATTTCATATCATTTGACAAAACTGTCGAACTTTATGGCAAGAAATATTTAGAATATCTTAAATCCATAATTCAGGCTAGATTTAACATTAGGGGAACAGACTTAGAGCCGCCACTAACAATAACAGACTTTCTAAAACTTCCATCCCAAAAACTGCTCTCCAGAATTTATGTAGGTTGTCAGAGTCTGAGCTTACTTTCACCCTCCCAACCCTCAAATGGGAGAAAGATTTACTCCTCAACACAGACTCTGAGTAAATTTGTGTGCAAAAGTTAAACACATAGGGAATGACTCAGAATGCCAGCTTACAGCTGATACAGTATAAGATTCCTCATAGAACACAGTACACAGGACAAAGGCTGTTCCAGATGGGTATCAGGGATACTGATAGATGCACAATCTGCACGAATGACTTTCTAGATAATTATTTGCATGCTATGTGGTACTGAGCACCTGTTAACAAATTCTGGCTGAATATTTGTGAAGAACTATTAATATACTTGCCTCCCCCTCACATTGTCTGTGTCACGATCGCGGTGGGCGAGCAGGCAGGAAGCGGTGATAGACGAGGCAAGCAGGCAGGATTGCGGGTACCGAGGGTTTATTCGGGGAGACAGGGCAGACAGCGATGCACATAACATCAATGACGGATCTGGGGAAACTAACTCAGACACGGACTACATACACAGGACAGGCTGAACATAACAGGCAACAGGTGATTACAATCGGGAAGTAACACGAGGTAAGGAGGGGGGCGTGGCACACAGGAGGATCGGACGAGCAGGTCATGACAGTCTGCTGGGTGATCTCACTAACATTCATATGGGCACAAAAGAAAAATCGCACATGCTCCTCACTGTCCTCACAATCACCAAAAAACAATCCTCTTGAACTGGAAGTCAAAAGAGAAATGAACCATAATGCAATTTAAAAATCTACTGCTAGACCACATTTCCGTGGAGAGAATGTCTGCTTGTACAAAAAATTCGCACGACAGCTCTTTCCCATTTTACATGTGTTGAATGTGCGGCATTCAAATTAAACGCGAACGCTGTCCCTCAGTCTTTTTTGCTACTCAGTGTGAGTACGCCTGCTGTGACGTCATGCGCATACCCTTCGCAGTAGAGCTGTAATATTCGGATCCTTTTTAGGATTCAGCTCCCTCTGAGTCACTGACTAAACTGATCCGGGTATGCGACTCACTTGAGTCACTTGAGTCAGTATTGCCAAATCGTCAGCCGAAACGTTTGTTTTTCATAGAAGAAAGTATACGTGGCTTGTGATGAGAATGAATGCACTTCGAAATAAATGACAAAGTATTAAGACAAGGCTACCAGAGTGGCAAATATTTATTTTGAAATGGTACACACCAAGAAGGAATCATACAAAATGTAAACACACATGACAACAAATTACTTAGAACATTGCCTAAGAATTAAATGTCGAATAAAAGCTGCAAATGAAAGAAAAATGCAAAATGTACTAATTGCTTATAGCCAAAAGGCAAAAAAAATGTTAAATATAAAAACACTAACCAAATGGAGAAAAACAGCTAACTGTGCAAATCAGAAGTTGGCCAAGAATAAAATTCTAAAATAATGCATATGCAAAATGTGCAAATTACTTTTAACCTAACAAATGTGTTAAATATAAGAACAGCAAATGGAAGAAAAATGCAAAATGTGCAAATTGCTGAGCATACAGTATAGGCTAAAAATTAAATGTTAAATTTTAAAACACCAATTGGAGTAAACAAGCAACATGTGCAACTGAAAACTAAGAATAACACATGTCTATAGTCAATATAGAAGTATTGTAAGGAAATAACTATATACATACTGTCACAATCCGGGATCAGCCGAACAAGCAAGCAGGCTAAATGAGCCGGTCAGACAGGTAAAGAGGGATTTAATAGGCATAGAAACAGGGCTGACATCCACAAACATAGTAACACTACAATGACTAATCTGGGGAAGACTCGGACTAAATACACATAAGCTAAGGGTAACGAGCAACAGGTGAGAACAATCAGGCAGAAACAAGAGGTAACAGGACCGAAAGACAAAAGCAGAACATCAACGGGGGGCCGGGAACAAGACAGAGACACAAAACAGGCACAGGGGCAAAAGCCAGGACAAAACCCGACACAAGACAGGAAACGCAGACAGGCAGACGGAGAAGGGCGACACGGAGGGAACACCCACAGGCGACATGAAGGGGCCAGGAGTGAACAGAGGAGGAACAGAGGGACGAGGAGCAGAAACAGGTGGGACGAAGGGAGGAGGAGCAGACAGGGGAGACCAGACCGGAACGGAAGGAGGACAAAGGGGAGCCCGAGGGAGCCCAGGCGGGCGACGGGCAGCAGCCGGAGGGGCCGCAGGCGAGAGGGAGGAGGGAGCAGAAGGGGACCACACAGGGGCCAAGGGAACGGGACGAGGGAGTGACGGAGGGGACACAGAGGGAGCAGGAGGGAACACCGGCGGAGGCAGGCAGGAGGGGGAAGCCGCGGCAGGCGGAGGGGAAGTCGGAGCCGGCGAAGGCGCCATCCGACGCCCCGCTGAAGTAGGGGGGCCCGTAGGCAGCCGACACGGAGCCGGAGGCGAGGCCGAGGACCGGCACCGAGGAACCAGAGGGGGACCCGGCGGAGACCGCCGACCCCGAGCCGGAGGACCCGCAGGCAGCCGCCGAGCCACAGCCAGGGGCCGAACGGGCGAGCCAGGGGGCAGGGAGGGCGGGACCCGGGCCCGACGCCTGTGTCCCTGTCCCTTACGGGAAACTGACAGGCGGGGTCCTGGGAGGTGTCGGCCTCGCTGAGGCAAGGATGAGGGAGTCATGAAGGAGGTCCCCGATGGGTCCCACTCAAGCTCCTCCTCCTCAGAGTCCGACTGTCCAGGACCTCCTCGGGGACTTGGGTCAGTGCTGGGAGGACAGGAGAGCTGGGCAGGACGGGAGAGCCGGGTAGGACGGGCAAGTCAGGAGAGCCGGGCTCAGGCGGTGCCGCGGGCAGAGCGAACGTGCGGCCAGCAGGGGGCGCCGCGGGTAGAGCGGCGGCAGCAGGCCGCAAACGGAGCAGCTGCCTCAGGGTATCCTCCACCTGGGCTAGCTGCTGGAGCGGGGAATCAGGGTCGGCGGTGGCAAACTCCCTCCGGAGCTGCCTCTAGGGAGTCTTTTACGGCGGGTCATCCAACCACCCGCCAGTACAGCTCCTGCAGGAGGCGAAACCTCCTCCCGGTCTCCAGGCAGGGTTGTGGCTCAGAAAAAAAAATACGAGTTAAAAATACGAGTTATACATCCGGGATACCAAGGCTAAGCAATCGAATCTGTGGCTGCGTTCGACTTCATGCAGCCGCTTACAGCACAACAGCAATCCATTCCGGTCCTGACGTTTGTATCCCAGGAAGTTCCGAGGCGTTATCTGCTATTTCTCCCAAATATCACGTAAAGCAGTGAGAACTGGTTTTCAGTTAATTTACCTGGTAAAATAAAGTTTAAATAAATGACATGAATTTATTTAAATAAATGACATGAATGCTCTAAAAGTACACGCAAGTTAGTGGTTTATTTATTGTTAGTTACTAGCATTGAAATGTTGTCTTTGTATTTTTAACCTCGTATTTTTGCATGTAAATTCGGACCATCGAATTTCCGATGCATATTTCCAATGCATAAATATTCAATGTTAGAATTTCAGTGGCATTTAAAATTCAAATTCTGATGACACAGATTTACTTCCATACATTTCTCTCACGTCTGTGGTACACTTACAGACAGTGATATACATGCAAACAGGAATGTTTATCCCTCTGTTAGAACAACCATAGACATTTCTGTATTCAAAAGAACATAAAGGACCTCAGTTCTGTCCCGTTACTGTGACACATATTTCATTCCAGTGAGGAAGATATAAACATACATACATTTATGTTCACATACACACATACACACACAACGTATGGTCAGAGGAAATACACACACACCGGGAGCCAGTGAAAAGGGGGGGCGTTGTGTTAAACACCCGGGCTTCCTATTCCGTACTGCCCGCCCCACATCTGTCTCAGCGACATTCCTGCGACATTCCTGCGACATTTCTCCGCCCCCTCCAGGTGCAGCTCGTCAGTTACCGGAGGACAGGTTCTCCCCACACCCCCACCACAAGACGAACATTATAATCTGTAAATGAAAGTGAAACATTTAAAGTCACAGTCGCCATTTTAGCAAGAAACACGAATAAGATGCTGGAATGATATAAAGATATTTTGTATTACAAGGTAAGATTATAGTCAGCAGATACAACTAATAATAAAATTATCATGTTTAACCTGCGGCGTCGGCAGAATAATTTGATTGGGGTGGTCGTCGGGGGCCAGTTATATTTATGGGGGCAGCCACACTGCACCTTGTCTGTTCTGTGCTTCTGCTTAGAAAATAAATAATCCAAATTTCATTTTTTATTATTTTGATGTGCGGTGGCCACCCCTTAAATCTGCCCCTTTAACACATAGGCTGGGATTTAATAGTTCTCAACATCATTATATGTTTAATGTAATTCGATACATTGTAAATAATCACATGGAGTAAAGGTTATTGAATAATTTGTAGAATGTTAAGCGTGTTACGAGCGTGTTAATTAACACGTTTATATAGAATATTTTAATGATGTTATGTTTCACCTGAAATACAGCGCTGCCTAACATGAAGCGTGTGACACTACGGGAAAAAAGTAGTTTTAAGGCTGTGTGGCGTTTTCTTAAGAAACAAAAAAAAATAGCTCTAACTGCTAGCGTGACATTGTTGTCATTCCAACAGCATCCAGTTCAGTGTAAAAGTGTTAATTATTAGATATTGTATTTATATGTGTCTGTTTACCCTTCATGTTCACAGAGGTCTCAGCAGGAATAATCTGCTCTGGATCAGCACCAAAATGGAGGAACCTGCTTCTGAAATGAGCCCCCCTGTGGGGTATAAGGAGGGAGGAGCTGCGTCTGAAATGACCCCCCCTGTGGAGTGTAAATCAAAGGGGCCTGAGAGGTAACAGTGTTACAGGCTACTAGCATGCATGTCTCTGTGGGTCTATAGTTAGGCCATAAGGTAAAAGTAAACAGGGTTCCTAGCTAGGGCTGGGGGGGGGGGGCACAGTAATATTTGTAGTTTAATAATAAAATACCTCAGCATTGTCTTTCTTTCCCCTTCCTTCCAAAATCAGCCAGTTCGTCTATTTTAGAGGCAACCATCCCATCATCCCTCCTACCCAAAATGACTACATACCGTAACGTGGTAGAGAACAAATACAGATACAAACAAACTGGGAAAGAGTAACAGCAGCCAAGTCTAGTGACAGAGGCTGTAACAGTGATACATAAGAACAGGCTCCTCAGACGGCTCATTCTCCTCTGCTGTCTCTGGTCCATGTTCAGTGAGCTGCACACAATCATACTAAACAACACAGTAGCATGTTCTTTCCCTTTAAACAGGCTGAACGGCTGATGAAAAGCTTGAAGGCACCTGTGATACTAATTAAGGTTAAATACTTAGTTTGAAACATGACTATAATGCAAGGATAAATAGTCTCTTTAGGGGCACCAACAAATCTGTCCATGCTATTTTAGCATATCTTTGTAAAATAAACAACAAACCATTTCTTTTCACAATTTTATTGGTTTACTCTATCACATACTAAAGGCATGCAGGTATACATTAGACAATTGCTTTTAATTGAATCAATTTTCAGGAGAAATTAAGCATTGTTTCAATGAGCTGTAAGGGTACCAACAAATTTGTCCACATCTGTACGTACTCTGAGCTTAGCTAGGCTTTGTGGCACTTCAGTTATACATATATTGGTCAAAGACGAAGCTGGATTAGGAATAAGCGCTGGAATGTTACTCATGTCCTCCACAGTGAATACCTGTGCAAAACAGTAATTAAACTCATTAACTTCATCAATTTCATGTTCAGTTATAAGACCTATACTCTCCTGCAGATTAATGACTTCAGTTTTTAGAGCTCTTTTGGTGTTAAAATATTGGAAGAGACTTTTAATGTGATCTGCAGCCTTGTGGGAGGAGTGGTGGCTCTGAGGCTAGAGATCTGTGCTGTCAGTCAGAAGGTCGCTGGTTCAAATCCTATACTGTATATGCCACTAGTAATCATACTCCATTAGGCCCTTGAGCAAGACCCTTAACCTATAATTGTTTCAACCTGGGTATGATGGTAATCTTCGTCTTACCCTGTAAGGAGGTCCTCCAACTTACAGCCGAAAAACTTGGGGGTTGGTGGCAGGATTGGCTCTCCAGCCACTGGACACTGGTCCATTTAGACTAGCGTGGTGCTGAAGTGTCACCCACTGCACTCAGGCTCTCGTCCCTGAGGTGGGTTGTAGTGTGGTCTGTAATCAGCATGTGTTCCCACCTTAGCCAGTACAATCTTCCTTTTGACATTCCTCTTAGCGAGTCCAATTTCTATAGTAAACCACCTTGGCTGCAGATTCCTAGATTTAGTTTCACTGGAAACAGGTATGAAGTCCTCTTGTTCTTGCAGTAATGTGCTTCTAAATAATTCTCATGCCTCTTCAACAGTTTTGCTATTTAACTCCATCCAGTTTACAGTACAAATACTTCTTAAAAATCCCTATAAACCTTGAGTGGACAAAAAAAATGAAATTAAACTCTTTAAATAATAAATAATTAAAAAAAAACATATGAGTCAATCATGAAATAGTTTAGCCTTTTAGCTTTCTGAATCATCTTTATTACATTCTATAAAAAACATTCTATAATAATTAAATTTTTTAGTAAGAAATGTAACCTTCTTTAGGTAAGAAACACAATTCCTGAATAACAAAAAAATATTATTCTGCAACATATATGAATAACAAAAAAGCTTAACTTAAGAAATGTTAAACATGACATGTATCAAGCTGTAAAAATGAAACTTACTTTCAAAGCAATAAGTAGCATATTCATACATAATGTATGTAATCATGTCATGTGTTTCAACAAAGTGAACTGTTTCAACAAAGTGAAGTTAACTGTAACCTTTAGTTAACAAACTGAATTCCTCTGAAACTTCCTCAAACCAATGAGCACCATATTTCATGCATACTCTATGCACTCGCTTCAGCCGAGTCCGACATCTTCCGCTTTAGAATACAACTATGCAGCAAACTGGTGCGAAATCACGTGCACCTGCACTACAACGATTTTAAAGCGGCAAAGTTTACTTTTACCTTTAGAAGATAAATTTAATAAAATTAAATAATGATATTCAGCGAGTTTAATTATTTTACAATTTAACACAAGTACATTATAAGTAACTGTAATTAAAATACCTAAAAATTAACAGTAATCAGTTACTCTACTTTTTCAGTGGAAAAATTATTTAATTACTGGTCTCATATCATTAAACTCAGCCTTTCTAACATTGTATACTTTTGTTATGGACTTTGGACAACATGATCAACAGAATAACTAAGCCTTTCATACAGGAATCTTAATGTTAGGTGAGACAGTTTATTTCACATGAAATTTAACTGTAAACAACCCGGTTTGCATGAAGAGCTTCACAGCTGGTTAAGCAGAAGAACAACTGAATTATATTTATATAATAAGGATTTGTTTCCTCTCGCCGTCCACAGTGTCCTGATGGAGAGAGCAGGCTCACCTGCACCCAGCTGTGTTTCCTTGAAGAGTGATGGGTCAATGTTCCACCCAATCCACTTCAGAGAGGGACCTTTTCCTACAGATCAAAGGTAAATGTGTATTTAAACAAACACTGTTTAAAACAATCAGACTCTCAGTCAAAAGCTATACAGGCACACAAGCTATGAGCTAGGGGGTAAAAACCATTCCGAAGCCTGGCAGATCTGGCTCTGATGCTGCAGTACCTCCTCTTAGATGGCATAAGTGTGAAAAGTCCATGTGAGGGGTGTGAGGGGTCCTGCAGAGTGCTGAGGGAAGAGACACCCCCTTAATGCATGTTGCTGTCCTCACCATCCTCTGTGGGCCTTTGGGACGCTGCATCTGAAGAATGTTTCTCCTAGTGGGGGGAGAGAAACCCCATAATGCTCGTCGCTGTCCTCACTATCCTCTGGCATCTTACATCTTTACACATTAAAATACACCACTAGGTTATTCTGTGACTGCAGCAAGAGCACTTTTAATGGGGACCATTACAGACTTTCTGTTACACTTGTGTAGATGATTTGAGGTCTTTATATTTCTGCCTTATTGACAGAGACCAAATGGAAGAATGCAGTTCAGATCTACAGGAGAAACTGGGTTTATCTTCCATATTGAAGGTATGCATTTAGTGCTAATTTATATTTTCTGAACTGTTGTGTGAATTGGCTTACATTTTATACAGCTGCACAATAAGAAATTAATCATGTTAAAGGAAATATATTAAAACCTACGGTTCACAAATTAAACTATGAAATGGTTTGGTTCAAATAGCAATAATTAGCTGTGATGGTGTATTTTAGTCATTAGAGGAAAATGCTGTAAGGTTCCTGAAGGACGAGCTGAAGAAGATCACGAGGTACCTAGATCAGAATTACCCAGAATGCTCTAAGCCTCAGCTGGAGGAGGACAGTGACCTGGACAGTGATGGTCAGATGCAGAAGACCTGTGGTAGAGATGGAGCTCTGAAGATCACACTGTACATCCTGAGGACCATGGAGCAAAATGATCTCGCTGATCTACTGGAGAAGAGTAAGAGCTGAATCTCATTCTCTGTGTGTTTGTTTGGCCACAGAAAAACAGTATATGGAAAAAATACTACGTATTACATTTCAGTTTATCATTTAATTAGATTTAGGTTTGCTTGTATGAGTAAAAAATTGTGTTTTTTGAAAAGTCTGTACATTTACCTCCCATTTCATTTCAGGGCATCTTCTGTCACAATGTCAGCGCAGAATCAAACGTACCCTAAGGAAGAAATGTGAGTGTGTATTTGAAGGGACAGCTAAGGAAGGACAGCCAACACTTCTCAGTGAGATTTACACAGAACTCTACATAACTGAAGGTGGAACTGGAGGAGTCAATGATGAACATGAAGTGAGACAGATTGA
>JABJVO010000048.1:1122613-1151805 GCA_026770805.1 Boulengeromyrus knoepffleri
ATAATAATAATAATAATAATAATAATAATAATAACAACCTGTTTTTCAGATTCAGCCCTTCAGCCGTTGCTTCACTGGTTGCTCGTTACCTGTCAGTTTTATCCAAAGCAGCTTCCTTTACCTGAGCGTTTGAATTATACCTCACTTACTCCACTGAATACGGCTCATTCTCTTGGGACTGGAACCTGTAATCCACAAGTAAAATCTTTTGACGATGGGGGGGGGACAAAAAAACAGATGTGAAAGTAGTTGTATATGGGGATTACGAGTTTTATAAGTACACATAGAAGTGCTGAAATCACACCGATATCCCCCATAATCAAGCCTGCTGGCTTAATGATGACTATCTGCAAAATGCTATTTCTTTATTAAAACCCGCAGCTCTGAATTGTGAACTGATCAAAACTTGTAACTATCTCTTACACAGTGGCCTGAGTTAGAGAATGTAATTTTAGTTTAAATTGAATAAAAAAAAAAAAAAAAAAATCTTATCTACATGAATATTGTGTTGAAGATGGTGCCGAAGTGGTCAAGGCCACGAAGGGGGGCACTGCCATCGAGAGGTTCTTCGCCTTAGGATCCTGGGCCGATGCTCTATCACTCTCTCCTTTGTGACCTTTCCAGCTATACAAACTGGTGTCATTTTGGATAAAAGCAACTAAAAGGTTTTTTTTTTTTTATCTCCAGCATTCTTAGTTGTTTATCTTGTGCATTTATTTTGCCCATCACATTGAGTCTTCTGTAGGCTGGTTTTTCCATTTGTGGGTGGGGGTTTGTGCATTGCCGTACGATACTTAAATGGGTTAACCTGAATGTTATCTTTGCTGGTTATATAGTTTGTCTGCAGCATAATAATGAAAAGGTCATACTAAACAGGTAGGGTTGTGGCTTATAGTATGATCTTGTATGTCAAGTTTGCTTATTGTATTTCTGTGGATAAGTGTTTATTGAAATGGATTGACAAATATCTGCCGATAGGTGACTGCTGAATGTGCATCATCTATTCCAGTGTTTTCCCAACCTTGTCCTTAGGGACCCCCAGTCAGTCCCTGTTTTTGCTCCCTCTGAGCTCCCTGCCAGATTGTCCACATTCCAGGAGCTGGGAGGGAGCAAAGACATGGTCTGTGGGTGCCTGAGGACTGGAATGGGAGACACGAATCTATTAAATAATTTCGATTTTGGGATGGGGGAAATTGGGGATATGTGTTGGGGAGGGGGTGTGGCTTCATTCAGATTGTCCTCTGGCCGCGCAGATTTACAGCTGAAGTATTCATGAAATGAAACTTTTCTTCTTGTAACCCGTTTCGCTACATGACCAGACTTATGAATCAGCTCTTAACAATGCTTGGTTGACACTGTTAGAAAAATTAAGCAAACAGGTGCTATCAGTGGAATTGGGAGTAAACCACTCCCCATAGCGTCTAGTCACAGAACAGAGTCGTGTGTACCATGCCCTTTTCTTGAACTTTTTCTGTCTTATACAACGCGGTCACATTAATTTGTGTCAGTGTTGGAGACTCATGAACAATTGATCTGTGTTACTTGTATAGAAGTTTGCTTGTGATAGTCATCTGAAAGGCTTTGTTTGAGGTTACTATAAACCTCAAGTCAATACTTTCTGCAGTCGTTGGTTTTCACTGCTTGTTTTATCCCCTGTTTACTTTTACAGGTGAATGCTATGAAACGTTTTGTGCAATTAGGATTTCCATGTTGTGTAATTAGGCTCTGCTAGTAATGGTGGTATGAAATATGGTTCCTGGCAGTCTGTGTTCTATAACACCCATCTAATTTCCAACTGTTTATTTTAGTCAGGGTTACAGGGATTTTATCCCACTTTCATGCCACTTTGTCATTTCCTGTAAGATTAATACTTGTATTTATGATATATTTGTTTATGAAGTGAATCGAATCATTTTATGTGTGGTTGTATTTATTAGATGTTATCTGCCTGTTGCACCTTGAGCAGCTGTTCCCCAGCTGTCCTGCATCAGCTGCGACATGCATGCGCTGCGGCACTAGCACTAATGCATATCAACACGACTGTGTCTCAGTCAGGGAATATAACACGTCAGCTTTTGATTTTGGCCATATACTGCTCACATAATCGCCTTTCCTGGGATTTGCCCCTCACTATCTTGGGTCAATTGTAGGGCAATTTGACTATATATCGGATGATGAAATAAAAACATCTGATGTTTCATTTTATGCTCTATCGTTTACTGCATGTTGTCGCAAAATACACTGTTTACGGCAACACTTTTTTTTTCATCATATGGATGACAGTTTGCAAGGTTGCTTGTGTGGAAGTTTTTTTTTGTACTATATTTGTAATCCACAGAAGACAATCCCCAAATATGTACTATGATCCAGATATTTTTGACTCTCCACAAATGTTTTTTTTTTTTAATTTGTGTTGTGTAAAATCATATCCCCAAAAAATACAGAACGATTATTGCACATGAAATGTGTGGATCATGTCCTGTCTATTTGTGAATCTCGTTACATTTGTACATCCCTCATATTGATTTGTGGATTTTTGTCCGGTTCATACCGCTACAGAGCCCCTAAGAGGTCTTGGCCGTAAAATTATTTTTTGAAATTTTGTTTTATGTTCACACGCAGCAGTTTTGCGATCCCACTTCACTTGCCAACTTGCTATTTGCGGCTACGTGACGGCATGGATAAACCTAAATAATAGACGTCCTGCAAAGTGGGCTTTAAGCATTAAACTATGGGGGACAATGTACACCATGTGACTTTAATATGTGTTTTATATGTATTTATTAATAGCTGCACTGTGTCCGTTCACTGCCAGTGACTTTAAGCAAGACAGCTGGGCTATTGAATGTGAAGTGCACACACACAAACACTGGAATATATTACAAATACTGAAAGACATTACAGCCGGAAAACTGCATATAGAGCGAACTTTACCGAAGTGTTGGAGTATAGGTTTAAACTCGAATCGGCTTCCTGGAATATTTCAGTATTGATCCGCATATCCTCACATACATTATCCAGCATGAATACCAAGGAGGTATAGCTGAAAGTGAATTCGGGTTTAGAACTATGACACCGCGGTAAAGTTACCTTTACATTCAGTTTCTGGCTGTAATATCTCTCAACAAAAGCAAGCAGCACCCCTTGGTTTTCAGATTTCTTATTGGTCAAATTTTAATATTTATATTAATATATCTGTTTGTATGCCCAAGTCATGTTCAGTAGCCCAGCTGTCTTGTTTACAATCACTGATTGTGAATGGACACAGTGTAATTGATAATAAATACGTTTAAAAACACATAAATTAAAATTACAAATGGGGCATTGTCCCCTGCAGTTTAATGCTTAAAGCACACTTAACTGGACATGTCTCTATCATTTAGGTTGGTTTAGATTAGTCCGATAATTCTTAATTTTGTACATCAATTGGACACTACTATTATCATTAGCAATGGAAAAGTATTGCGAGGGAATGCAAAACTATTTCAAAAAACATATTTCCACCCTGACCTCTTAGGGGCTCTGTATGCTGCAGCTGATCTGCAGAAAAAAAGAGAAATACGTCATTGTCCACAAATATGTATTTTTATTTGTGTTTTGTGTAAAATCACAAAAATACGGAGCGATTTGTACACTTGGAAAAGGGTCCTGCTTATTTGTGGATCACTTCCCATCTATTTGTGGATCATGTTGCATTTACCACCTCGCTCCTTTTTATTTGCGTTTTTTTTGTCCAATTCCTGCTGCAGCTGATCTGTAGAAAAAAATCCACAAATACGACGTGCAGCCGTGATATGGGTATCGTTATCGGGATATGAGATTTTGGTCATATCGGCCAGCCCTAGTCGAGGATATAGATCCATAGCTTGGATTAGGTGGTATTCTTCATATCATTCCATCCAGACATTATATAGAATAGTATTTTGAAATCTTGGTGATAGGCAAATTCACATGAGGCATCCATCCACACAAGGGTCAGCAGTTTACAATAACGCAAAAGTGTAGCCTGTTATGTTGTAACTAGCCAGTTGGATTACTTGTTCCCTACATCTGTAAGTTATTTACTGATGTTGAAGCAGCAATTAGCCAAAATTGCAGTAGCTGTAAAACAGCGGTTTCTAATGTGGGTGACTTACCCCTGTAAATGTTAGTCTAAGTTCAGTCTAGGTTACTGTTGTATCAGGTACAGTTTACCATTAAGATTCTGTTTCCCATTGGTAATTTTGTGAAAAGTTTACTAATTATATAAAACTGTCCCAAGGAGGACCAACTAAACACTTAGTCAATTTACAATAACCTGAGTTTTATACATCCTCGTATTGAATCCTTCCTCTGTACTTCTACAGTACATAAGGACAAGTTCAGTGTAAATGCAATAGGTTAAGTTGGTTTCGGTTCAATGCAAGTTCATTCTTCTGGAATGACCATAACCTTTTAAAAATATTGTGCTTTTTTTTTTTTTATGCAGGAATATTTAATTGGACTACTAACAAGGGTGAGTAGCCTGTCATGTGTCCAGTATGATTAACGCATTTTTGGTCATGAAGCCTTAATATGCTTTCATGAATAGGTGCATAAATAATCATGAGTGAGTTACGTCTTTTCTGCTCACACACATTCATTTATAATTCTCAGTGAGTCATTTGTTGCTAATAGGGTGTTACAGTAATTGCTTTGGTCACATGATGTCCCTTGGAACTGAGAGGCAGAGGTGTGTGTGTGTGTGTTTGCCTTCAGGGCCCCCCTTCATCGAGATCATCGAGCAGCCCAAGCAGAGGGGCATGCGTTTCCGGTACAAGTGCGAAGGCCGGTCAGCTGGCAGCATCCCGGGCGAGAAGAGCAATGACAGCACCAAGACGCATCCCGCCATTAAGGTAGGAGCCTGTGGCCCCCACGCCTTCCTCATCCTCAGCGGCCCTGCCAGTCCAGGCTGGTCACTAAATCATTTAAGTTCTGTCACACACAAATATTATGTAGATCAGCACAAACAATGGCTGTGCAGGCATTATATGTAACTGTGTGCATACATTTGTTGCTAATATGACTAAATCCAAGCCAGCAGTACAATCTTTCACCTGGGCTCTTGGTAGGGCTGTTTTGGAGGGGTATCTTTCTTAGTCTACCCAAGTAAATGTACACTAATTAGTTTAAATAGTATGCTCTCATTCATTTTCATTAAAATCACCACCCCCCTGTAAAGGCTTAGAGCCCCTTCTCATAAATCTCTAGTGTTTCGAATGGCAATTTATTTAAAAAAAATATCTAGTAATAAATGGGTTGCCTTCTGTGTCCTGCACCCTGGGATTTTCCATTAGAAGCCATTTCTCTCATTGATCTAGGAGGCTGTTGGTTAATGTGCTGATCCTCATTACACAGAGTGTAGCTGTGCCGGGGCTCGGACCCTGTGCTCGACAGGGTGGTGTTCCCCCAAGCCTCCCAGGTGCCGCCTGTATTGCTTACCTTTCCCCCCTCCGCAGATCCACAATTACAACGGGCCCATCCGCGTGCGCATATCTCTGGTGACTAAGAGCATGCCGTACAAGCCACACCCCCACGAGCTGGTAGGCAAGGACTGCAAGCATGGCTACTATGAGGCCGACCTGCAGGAGCGGCGCGTGCACAGGTACCAGCTGGGGGCTGCGCCATGAGTGCGTCAGAGTACCACGTTACTTAATGGCCGTCACGTCGGAGCAAAGGCATTGACTGAATTTCCCAATTCTGATAAACCAAAATATTCTTCAGGAAGCTGGTTGCTTCACCATTTACAAGATTTTTCCAACAGCTTTGGTATTGTCTCTTAATCTTTATCACTCATTTTTAAATATCGATTACCCGCCACCCCATATTGACAGCGTTCCCCTGAATGTCCGGTCTGTGTCTTCATGCTTCCCAGTGGTTGTGGAGCGTAATTATCAAAATGCAATACAGTGACCCCCCCGCCCATCGCGAGAGTTACGTTCCAGACCCATTAGCAGTAGGTGAAAATCCGCGATATAGAAAGACCATATAAATATATATATATTTTTTTTATAGTTTAAGCCTTTGGATACACATATGATATGTGGATGTCGGATATGATATGAGTAACATAATAATAGTGATGATGGTAATAATAATAATAATAATAATAATAATAATAATAATAATATGTAATGCATATATATATATATATATATATATATATAATCACTCACACACACACACACACACACACAGAACTGTGATGTCGGGGGAAACTCCGCGATATAGCGGGGGGTGACTGTATACCTTGTGAGTTGAGCCTGATAGTGCTTGGCTGAGCTGTTGGCCAGCCTAGGTGCCCTGATGAAGCTGTAGAAATGCCAGTCGGGGGGGGAGGTGGGACCAAGAGGGAAAGGGGAAAGAAAGCAGAAACTTGCAGGCACAACAGCCAGGGATACAAAGCGGCACCTCAGGGACATGGAGCGCAGAGGCGACCTGTGAAGAGACTCCTCAGGTCTGCATGGGCCTTTGGGGAGGTAGTGAGAGAAGCTTTAGAGGCAGCTTTCAAAGTAAAGCTTCCTGTCTTCAGAGCCCTAGAGACAATTGAAGGTGAAATCGTGCTCTGAAGCCCTCTGGCTTTTAGGACGGTGAATCCTCAGGGGGTCCTGACCGCCGGCCCGTTTCCTCAGCTTTCAGAACCTGGGCATCCAGTGCGTGAAGAAGAAGGATGTGGCGGAGGCCATTTCCTATAGGCTGATCACGTTCAACAACCCGTTCAGCGGTGGGTGTAACGGTGACCCCAAACCCCGCCCAGTGACGGTCATCTCAGCCTTTATGTTCTTACATTTCCTCTCTTGTTCTCTCACTAAACCTGCTGACCTAAACTTCCTGTGTCTTTTTTTTTTTTAATCGTTTTGAGCAGTTAAAGAAGCCGACATCTGGGCGGATGAGTACGACCTGAACACGGTGCGGCTGTGTTTCCAGGCCTCGATCCCCCTGCCCACTGGGGAGCACTGTGCTCTTCAGCCTGTCGTTTCTGAGCCCATCTACGACAACCGTGAGTCGGCCTGGGAGCCGGTGGGCCGGCCTTAAGCCGGGGAATCTGGCCGTGCGTTCTGCAGAAGCCACGTGAAAGTAACCGAGCCCACCATCCCCCCCCCGCAGGAGCCCCGAACACGGCCGAGCTAAAGATCTGCAGGATGAACAGGAACTCGGGGAGCTGCCGGGGCGGAGATGAGATCTTCCTGCTGTGTGACAAAGTTCAGAAAGGTGAGTCCCCCCCGGTGTCTGTGCTGCCCGGGTGCCAGCGCTCCGAAACTGAGCACGGAACACGCTCCAGAAACACAGACGCATGGACGTACCTCAATAGGAAAACAGATCTGGGACGCCACTGCCCCTCCCCCGGTAAACGTGGATGATGGGTGTGCAGGGAGTGTGGCAAGAGCATGACTGCAGGTGCCCAGCTCACCAGCAGTACAGTAGCAGTCAAAAGTTTGGACACGGCCACCCATAAAAAGGTCTATTTGTGCCGTTCTCTACATTTCAGAATGACTATGAAGACATCGAAGCTGTATAATAGCACAAATGGGATTATGCACTGACCAAAACTGTGTTAAATCAGATTCATTTGTTTGGGGGGGGGGGCAGCTCCTCCGGTTGGATCTCCGAAGGTTGCTGGCTGACCCTGCCTTCTCCTCTACGCCTGTTTCATGAGGTGACCCCCCCGGGGGTGGTTCCCCAGCTGTCCTGAAGGAGGTCCCACGTATATGCTGAGCTCCCATTGGCCGCTTTTCCTTCACACACTGGTCACTCCGCCCAAGCCATTTCTGCTGTGTTTAGCTCAGGTAGCCAGGTCATTCCTCTCCTTTGTAGGCAGCTTGCCGTGTCCAAACTTTTGACTGGTACTGTATGGGGTTAACTGTAATTTCTCCTCCCTTGTACTGTGTCAACTTCAGGCTCACCAGCTGGATACATCCTGCCAGGCTAGTTAAATGTTTGCTTAATGGCAGCCAATATAAATATGCCCCAAGATGTAGAAATGTCTTGACCAGCAGGGGGCGCTGTGGGTCCCCACTCCTCCTCACACGAAACCCCGTCTGTCTGCATGCAGAGGATATCGAGGTGCGCTTCTTCCGGGACTCCTGGGAGGGCAAGGGCTCCTTCTCGCAGGCAGACGTGCACCGGCAAGTGGCCATCGTGTTCCGCACGCCGCCCTACAGCAGCACCGACCTCAACAATCCCATCCCGGTGAAGATGCAGCTGCGGCGGCCGTCCGACGGGGAGGTCAGCGAGCCCATGGACTTCCAGTACCTGCCGGCAGAACCCGGTCAGAACCGTTTGCACGTTGCTCATGCTTCATGTGCATATAGCTGTTTATAGAGAGAGCACGCTGTCGTTTACATGGGTTACGTCTGTCGTAGCGCATATATTTTTAGGTATATTTGCATAGCTGTTTAGCCCTGTAAGCGCTTTTCAGTTTCATTTACATTTTTCGATTTCTGGAAAGCAAAAGCTAAGGTTTCACGCCTCAGAGTTCTGGGTGCGGAAATCGATGGTGCTGCCTTGACGAAAACCCAACCCGATCCGACCCGCAGTCTGTCCTTGTGGCTCTGCAGATGAGTACCGGCTGATGGAGAAGAGGAAGCGGACAGAGGGAATGTTCCAGAACCTGAAGCTTGGCCCGCTGCTGCCAGGTCAGGGTAACCTGTGGTTCCGTGGGCAAGAACTCAACACCTTGCCGCTTTTAAGAACATTGTCAGTCCCTGTTATTTCCATTCATTTCTGGTTTATATTCTTATAAATCGAACTTTGCTGCATCCTGATGATGGAAACCACACACTGTCTTCCCTACTCGTGAAAATCTGTAGTAAATGTATCATGTGAGATCCATGTACACATAGAGAACAGATATTTTCCAGATTGGCTATTTGCTGGGAGCCGGCTCTTTAAACCTGGTTAATGCGAAGACTGTAAGAGAGAGGAAGGCGGTCTAACCAGGCGGACTGTCTGCGCCCCTCAGGTCCTACACCTGTTGAGAGACGGCCCATGAACACTGCCAAGAGGACGGTGACGGTCTCCAAGCCCCCGGCCACCATGATGCAGCCAGGTAAGCGCTCTGACGCACCCCTCACCTGGGAGCTGCACAACTGATTGATTAGCTGGTCGCTTGATCACATGATTAATCGGATATCAAATTTTTTTTTTTTTTTTGCAGCTGTGTTTGTAAATAAGTTGAGGTATGACGGCTGTAATGGATAGCTAGCTTTCAGACTTCATGTCTGTGTGGCTGCGGTGGCAATAAAACCACAGAAACAGGGGGAAAATGCTGCAAGAGGAGACTAAAGGCAGCTCAGTCTGCTCCGATGGGCCACTAATCCAGCTATTTCAGAAATGAATGTGCATTTTGGGCGTCATTCGCCTCCGTATGGAAAGTCAATTAAAAGTTTTATGTAACTTATACACTGTTGATGTGTCCTGTCACTTGGGTGACTTTGTGATGTAGTTCAGCATTAGTAGGGTTGTACAAATTAACCTCCTGTGATTATTTACTTTCAGTGGCCAAACCAGGACCCTCCATGCCGCCCAGTACCTACGTCAAACCCGAGATCCTCTTTGGGTCCCAACCAATGCAGCTCTTTCCCCCCATGTGTAAGCAGGGGGCAGCAGTGACGGTGGCCGCCCCCGCCCCCAGCAGCTGGCAGTTTGCTTCCCAGTCTAAACCCACCCCATTGGATAACTTCCTAGCTTCTGCATCTGCCACCTCGCAGTCTCAGGACTGTCCCACCGTCAACCTGTCGGACCTCTACGATTACCCCTTTCCGGAATTATCTTCTGTAAAGGACTTGGACGCCAAGACCAATGGGCAGTTCGGAAGCAGAGATGGTGGGTCGGGGCCCTCGGAGGTGTCCGGATCAGTGTCCGGCCTTGCAGGTCTCCCCGACACCCACTTCAAGGTGGATCACGGGCTGTGCGACGACGAGCTGCCTGAGTTCCCCAGCTTTTCGGATATCCAGACCGGTAACCTGGACAGCATCAATCCTGATGATATCCAGGCTCTGCTGGGTCCGACGGGGATGCCGGACGACAGTGGGCAGGGGTCCGAACTGCCGGGAGCCTCCGGCTTGAACCAGGTGGATGCGTCGTCCAACCCCATGGGCACCAGCAGCACGTGGATGAATTACCCAAACAGCATCATCAGCCTGCTGCAGAACGAAGGCATGATGGTGCACACAGACACCCCAAGTCTGCCCGTGCTGGAGGACCTGGACAACCTCGGCTCCATGGATGATGACCGACTCATGTCCATCTTGAACAGCAGCAACCAAGCCAGCTTCATGTCTGGGCACCCCCCATAAACTCCCGTGATTCACTCCCTCCCTCCTTCCTACAAAATACCCTGGCTGCACTCCTTTCTTCTCCATCCCCGAGTGACCATTTCATATTCCCCCAGACTCCCGGTGACATGGGGCGGCGATGCTACTGATGCCTTGTGTGGCTGTGGGCATTTCTGCAGGCCCTCCTGCGCAGCGGCGCTGCAGGAGTGGGGTTTGCGTGGCTGCACTGACATGGACACTATCTGCAGGAGTGAGACGGGGAACACAACCGGGGAACGCTGTTCTTCCTGAAAAATGACAGTAAAAGGTGCCATCTCGGCTTATGGGCCTCATATGACTGGGGTTCTGGGTTCGATTCCCTGTGCAGTTTTTCATTTTCTCCCGGTTTTCTCTTCGCTCATGGTCGCATCCCAGTCCAGACATGCCTTCAGAAGTACAGCAGCCCTAAACTCTGCTGGTCCTGCACCAGTCTAAGTGCTCTGTGATGGAGTAGCCTGCCTCTCCAGGTGCACCCTGCCACATACCCCTTACTTCCAGGGGAAACCTATGGATCACCCGCACCCCAAGCGGATAGATTTGTGTAGGACGTGGCAGTACATGTAGCTGTTATCCATTATGTCTCTGAAACTCTGCTCTCTCATCAGGCCTGATGTATCTTAGGTATGTCTCTGTGGTAAATGAAAGTCTGTTTTTAAAGGCCTCGCTTCCAATGATCTCATGAAGGACATATATTACTGACATTTAATATTTATTCCTGTTTAATGGTTGTTACAAACTGATGGGTAATGTTTACTGCACCAACATGTATGTCGTGCCAAAGCAGAGATGGGAGCCTATTCTATGGAGGGCCAGTATGGGTGCGGCTTTTTGGAATGATATGTCAGTCCGCCAATAATTAAACAGTGGTCCTGAACTCCAGTCCTGGGGACCCACTTTTATTGGCTGATTGAGAGGCCATCCCAAAATCCCGTCCCCTGCACTGGCCCTCCATGGATCAGGCTCCCCACCGTGTGAAAGGGAAGTTTAGGGGAGGGATCTTTAACAAAGTCTGCAGAGCTGCTGGGGACCGCATCAGCCGTGCCCCTGTAGCTCTGTACAGTTTCTTTAAAAACTTAAACAGATTGATAGCAAAATTACTTGTAAATTCAAATCTGTCAGTAAGCACCACAGAATGATTATGTACATATATATATATATATATATATATATATTTTTAAGAAAATTAGTTGAATGTGCCTTTAATTTGCAAAATATTCATTTGTATTTGGGGAATGATTTGATAAACGCACCAGAAGGATGTATTTACTGGTTTACTGCTAGTGACATGCGGTAACTTGGCTTAGCAATGTGTTCCACATTTTTGTCAGAAAAGGGCATTTGTACTGGCTATGAGAGACCCGGTTTTTGTTTACCCAGGTTTAGTATTGAACCCGAGCAGCGGGCGTTTAGTGGGTAAGATCGGGCAGGGACATACGGCCGGCGTCATGCTCCAGTGTCTACCCCAGAGGGTACAGAGTAATGCAGGCCTATTCATGGTGCCTACAAAGGGAATCGTTGTCGTAAACGCCGCTTAAAGGCATGTATCCAGGAGAGAATCTCGGCAGCCTGCTCGGCAAAGTTTGTGAATTTGTATTTCAGTTTTTCTGTAGCCGCAATGACTGTCATGAATGTAACAAATGTCAGGCGTCAGCAAAAACATTATACTGCTGTCACCATTCAAAAGGCTTACATTGGTCTTATGTAGTCTGTAGTTATCTGCACTTTTACTATGTTATGAACTGTCAAATATATGAACAATATTTTATATAATTAAAAATTATAACTTCAATATGAGTAAATTCTGTTCCCGTTACTAGCGTTGACTTTAAGTTCTCCTATAATCCACCTTGACCTTACTGTCGGAAACATACAGCTTCTGATACGTTTTAATGTCTTTGTGTGAATAGGATGTCCTTAAACGTTAAATGAGACTCCGGGTGTTGCAGGTCCCTCCCATAGGCTGAGGCCACTGGGGTTTAGGTGGATGGGCGTTTCCCAATTGTTCGTAGTCTGACTATCACGTGATCGACCGGCATCCTGTGATCGCGTGACCTTGACCCAGCTGCATGGAAAATGGATGGATGGATAAAGATGCTTTGATTTAACAAATACGTTGAATAAAACGTTACTTTGATCGAGGGATCAGGTGGTTCTTTTGTTGAAGTTTGGGCCGGTAGGCTTTCACCCTATAAAGTTTTTTCCACTCAATTGTTTTCTGCGACTGTCGTCTATATTATTAAATGGCAAGGTAATATGCTCTAGAAAAAGATATCGCCCGCAATTACCTACACGTCAACAACAACAACTAAAGATTAAAGCTAAGTTCCACATGATTAGTTGTTTTTTTATATAGTGTAATTTTAAAGATGCCGTTAGATTAAACCGATTTGAATAAACCGTGAAACAGCCATTCACCATCGCCAATAACTTGAGTACCAGAGGTGTATCTGAAATTAAATTATACAACTATTTTGACAATAAACCGAAATCAAACCTAAGACCATATGTAACCAGATAATTTGAATATATAGTTTCAGTACCTAAATTACACATTTCTCCAATGGCGTATTTTGGGTGGCGTTGCCCTCTCTCCTATTTGTAATTTAAATGTCACGTTTCACTTGAATAACCCAAACCGCGAAATGACTTTTTCTTTTTTAACGCGCATGCCTTGGTAAACATTACGTACTTCTGAGGTCATTGGCAACGTGGTATTAATAGACCGGCACTTGTCCACAATCACTCCACTTTAGCGTCTTCTGAGTCTCCTTGCTGAACTGTGCGCTGCCCTGTGCCTGTATCTTTCTCTACTCATGGTTCTGCCATACTCAGGACATTCACGCGTGATGTGAAGAGTGCAAACTTTATTTAAACAGCGAAATGGGAAGGCTCATCTTTTACCGTAAACCCACCAACAGCAGCGCACTTTTTTTTGCAAACCCAATGAAACGTCTGCTAATTTATAACAGTTTTTACGTCGCCCGTTAGAATCTTTGATAATTGATAAGATAAAATATAGTGGTCGATGAAAACCGACTAGAAATAATTTTATAGAATCGTAGTTGCATTATCTAACTCTATTATATAGGCAGAGAAATACCATAAACACAATCGATGTTCCACTAAAGTCCGGCCCGACTTCTCACACCCTCTGGTTGCCCTGGATTGCCGGACTACCGCCCAGTGTAACCGGCGCTACGGTACCTGCTCTCTTCAGGACCCCGCGGAATCCCAACGGTGCCTGAGATAGTCCGAGATTGCGCGATGCTGCCCGAGACTGGCCGAAACTTTCCGAAACTGCCCGAGAGGAGGCACTGCTGCTCGCGCTGGGCCGTGCGATAAGGGAAAGGGCTATTACAAGAAATCGTCGATACTGGTGGGGAATTTTATTATTATTTTTTTTAAAGGAAATATCATGCCCAGTAAAAAAAAGAAATACAACGCCAGGTTCCCCCCGGTGAGTACAGAACCGCATTATTTTAAGACTGCTAGTGAAAGTTGATTTGTGGATGCGTTTCTCAGTCGGGCCTAATTGGTTCAGTGAGCCCCGGGCTTGAGTTAACGCTGCAGTCGGATGTGGGGCTTACTTGCCGTGCTTATGTGCCAAGTGTGGTGGCCGGTATCGAATGCTCTTTCTTTAGTTTTATGGTAAAAAACGCTAGAGAAATACGTCTTTGGAGTGGAAAGTTTGAACGGCGAATACAGCTACTAATCCACTAACACAGCAGAAGCGGCTTCGTATCCCGATGTTCTTCAGGAAATAATGTTTTGTGTTCGTGTACCTTTCGTGTCACAAACACTTTGCCAGACCTGGTTAATGTCCATTTCCCATAGGCCAGGATAAAGAAGATCATGCAGACGGATGAAGAGATAGGGAAAGTGGCGGCAGCAGTTCCAGTTATAATCTGTATCCTTCCTGCACCCCATATTCGGACTTTTGTAATAAATACCAGACCTTGCACGGATGATAAGTATAATAAGTAACTCATTCTGATTTTTGTTTAATGTGCGTTACTTGAACCAGTAGACGTGATGTTAAACAGGAGTGCGCATGCTCAGATGTAAACAGTACCTGGGTTAACCTGACAGCATACCCGCACCGTTGGAGTCTTATAGCCTCAGTTTAGACCGATGTCTCCTTAGATCTCGTATTTACTGTAAAGTCCGTCAGAGGGTCCCTTGACTGAACTTCAGCACGTGCTCTAGAGCTGTTTTTGGAGTCCCTTCTGACAAAAGCCTGCCAAGTGACACAGTCCCGAAACGCGAAGACCATGACCACGTCACACCTGTAAGGCTCCCCTCGCCGTCCGCCCGACAGCGGAGCTCTTGGGACCAGCGCAGGGTGGGGGGGTTTGTAGACGGGTTTGTGTTTAGTGTCTTGCTTTTTGAAAAGTGTGCTGTCTGTCTCCTTTTCAGAAAGCAGTGCATTGAACTCGAACAGCAGTTTGACTTCCTAAAGGACCTGGTGGCGGCGGTTCCCGACATGCAGGGCGATGCCGAGGATAACCACGCGGAAGGAGGGGAGAAGGTGTCGCGCAGGTCAGGCCGCGGCGTCGCGTAACTAGTCATGTGTATTTAAATATATATATATATATAAAATACACACACACACACACACACGTCTACCCATAATCCATCTGCTTATCCAGAACAGGTGGAGCCTATCCCAGAAAACGCAATGCATAAGTCAGGGTTACATCCAGGACATCACAGCCGGCACATACACACACACACACACACACACATATAATATTTATGCACTTCTTTGTTCCACCTACAGAGGGCGCAAGCCAGGGTCTGGGAGGAAGAATGGGGGTGCCGGCACCAAAGGAAAGGACAAGAAGCAGTCAGGGACTGAGTCCGAGCAGGAGGTGAGTGTTACCTTCCTCCCCCTGGTCTTCTGTGGGTCTCACTCTGCCTCCCCCTGGTCTTCTGTGGGTCTGTCACTCTCTCCCCAGCCTTGGTGAGTGAGTAACCGCCAGTTAAGGGTTACTGTAAGAAGAGAGAGTCGCTGTTAAGGGAGGCAAGCGGAGACGTGACTCCCAGCCTTTGCGTTGCAGGAGGACTCTGAAGAGAGTGAGACGGAGGAGGAGGAGGAGGACGGCTCCCGGTCCGGCGCCAACCTGCAGGCGGTGGCTCAGTTCCAGGGGTCAGCCGCTACTCTCAGCAAAGCAGCTTCTTATTGCGTATTACAGTGGAGATAATCGCGTTTCTTTCTGCCCACCGCAGCCTGAAAATGCCCCCCCAGTACCTCCAGCCAGGGGCGCCCCTGGGCTCCTTCGTCCCGCCACCCTCACTGCTGAGCTCGACGCACCCTCCGCCCGCCCCACCGCCGCACGACGACGACGAAGACGACGAAGACTATGACTCCTAGCTCCCCCTTTTTGGTTTTTACCTTTTTGTTTCATTTTTATTGGGTTGGAGTGAGGGAGGGGGCCGAAACTAGCCTTTCTGCAAGGGGACATTCGGAAAGTGTTAACGTCAGCGACAAGGGTAGCAATCTGGCTATTATACGTTTTACCATTCTCTTTTTTTTAGTACAGATCTTATGTCTGTCTTTTTTTGTAAACCTTTTATTTGGATGGTCCGTACCTTCCACTGTCATGGTGTTAAAATGGGCTCTAGCAGAGATACCAAACTACAGGGCCCCCTTGTGGAAAACTTTGAAATGAAAATTGCACTCCAGCAAATGAGCTGAGCCTGCGGGGGTCTGAAATCTCGCAGGCTGCTGATTGACTCAAGAGCACATCAGTGTTTTTTGAGTCGACTTTCAGAATCTAGATTTTTTTTTTTTAATAGATAAGAGCACAAATACTTTTTATTTGAGAGTTCAGTTCTTACGAATATTTTGATTGTGAATGGCGCTGCTGGTGGTTATGGGATAGGACTGTGTAGCTACTGGTGTGGTGTGGTGCAGGGTGAATGGGGGAGGTATAAGGGTTAAGCAGTGTACAGTGATGGGGGGTGCGGGGGGGTGTTGCCATGACCACAGACTTGTTTTGACCCTGTACAGTTCACACAGAGAGGTTGGGGGAGCGGAGAGTTTTAATTGTATAAATGCTTTGTATTCCTGTCGCAAAGATTCCCTTTTATTTAATTTTTACTCGTGACCTTTGACCCAGTATTTTCCCTAGTTTGTATTTTATGCTGGAGTGGGAATATGAGAGGTTGTCACCCGCGCAGTGTGATGCGTATGCAACATCTCCAGTGTTGTTCTCACCCCTTGCAAGCATGGATTCACGCATCTTTAACTGAGGTCTGCAAATTGTGCACTGGCTCTGTCTGGAAACATCCCGTTTAATCACCCACTCTCCCCTCCTCCTCAGTGGTCTGGTCTTTTTGTTATAAGGATGGTAGTCGCTACGTCACTCTCCCTGTCCTCAGGGGAAACTGCAGTATTGATGTCGGGATATTTAAGCCCGGGTTGATGTGTAATCATTCATCATGCTCATTGAAGTGGACACCTTCTCCCTTACAGCTCTGCACTGGACATGTTTGCTCGTCTGTCTCCGTTCTGGCTTCTCTTGTGAATGAAATGCCAGTGTGACATTAAATAACCTCGTGCTGTGCACATCTGCAGTAACCGTGTCCAAGTTTTGGAGTCGTAGCTACTCTAACGGGGAAAAAAGGGAATTTAATGCTAGCATTCAGTTTTATTTGTTTTTTTTTTTTTTTTTTTTTTTTTTAAAAACAGTTTTTGTGTTTTGATTTTGATTAAAAATGGCCAAAACCAGAATGGCTCTTTGTTTTCGTAATATTTAATAGATCAGGATCATAGTTTGGTTCCCCCCTCCCTCCAACTTTGACCTTTGATAGAAAAAGCTTTTCTTTTAAACTGTTTTAATGTATTCAGTGAGAAAATGTGGATCAGAAATGAGGGCCAATGTTGGGAAAAAAACTCATTTTTGTGTCACATCTCAGTGTTTAGAAAGGCAACAAAATGCTGTATTGTAAACTTTTAACATTTTTTTTTATTTTGTATGAGTGAAATAAACTTCAGGTTTCCGTATATAAGCACCGTCTATCCTATTTTTTTTCTCCTTAATTTGTGGGTGTGGATATGTAGGTTTAAGTGGCTGAATAAATAGTGGCTGTTTTTCTGTAAGTGCAAGACAGAAATGGCTGCTTTTGTTTGATCGAACTCTGCTTAGACAGGGAAAGTTGTGTTTTTAACGCTGCTTTGGAGTGGCCTGTTCTGACCTGTGATGCACACCAACTCCAAATGTGAGATCTGCCGCACGGTCGGCTGTTGGCCGCCCTCCTCCTCGTCCTGGTGAGCTCCTGCTTGACGTCGCTCACTATCGCCAGTGTTGAGGCAATAAGGGCCCTGCTTTTGCCCTGTGGCTGAATGGCACAATCTGGAAAGTGCTGCAGGAATGTAGCCGTTCCCCGCTGGCTAGGGATCACCTGCGGATCCGTTACAACAACCTGGAGATTGTAGCCAAGGAAACAGAGGGGATCTGCCCTGCTCAGAATGCTGCCACGGCAACCCTCACCAGGAAAGGTGTGCACTGGAACGAGAGAAGGGTCTTATGGTGCTTTAATGTATCATATTAAGGGCACCAATAGAGAACTGACAGAATTAAAACTTTCACCAGAATGAAAATATTCACTGTGAAATAAGGCAGCCGGGTCTCAGTTCGCAGAATATAGTAGGAAGGCCTCTGACTATGTTAGTGTTTCTGCATACGTGTGGTGATGTAACATGAATTTCGCATATGCATTTTCAAAATACAGAAGAAGAGATGATGGGAGAGTGAGACTGAAGCAGAGAGACAGAATTGAGAGAGAGAGAGAGAGAGAGTGAAATGGACGGGAGAGCAGACATTCCTGCTTGGGTGACTGAATAGCTTAATTATGTTTGTCCAGTCAATATCTGAGCATTTGTGAGATTGGGAGAGGAGCGGGCTGCAGACCCTGTGTGAAGGTTTGACGGAATTCTTTCGGCTTTGCAATGGGACTGTGGCTACTCCAGGCCGCCTGTTTGGTGACCTCTCTCCTTAAATGCGGTGAGTCAGACCCTCAAGCAACAGAAATCACATCCTACTGCACTTTTTGTAGCCAGTTAATTGGAATATCGCACATACCAAACCCAAAGAAAGCTGCAAGTGAAAATCTAAAATGACTTCTAATTGGAAACCGATTGATTATCAAGTGCAGAGGTACTAATAATCAGACTTAATAAGAAAAGCGTTTTCATCTGCAACTCGAAGTGTGACTCGACTCTGTTTAATTTGTAGGTTTACTGGGTTATTTAACACAAGAATTTAGTTACTGATGTGAAAGATTTGGGGTTTTAAAAAGGCCGTCCTGTGTGGTTTACCGGATGACATGTGAAAAGGAGTTTTGTTACCATCTGAAGTTTTCTGCAGGGTAATTAAAGAAAGAAAAAACACAAAACACTACAGCCACCACAAGGTCAGATGCGGGGCGGTTATTCTGAAATGCTGACTTCTGGTTATCGAACAGGTCACTCCGGCCCCAACTGCAAGTCTGTAACCGACATCTACCCAGTATCTTGCCTTGACTGGTATGTTGGAAGTTAAGTTTCCATGGGAACATACTTTACACAAAGTATTCAGCGTTAACCAACCGGAACGCTCTGTTTGCAGCTCTGTTTGTGGATCCAGTGCTGCTGTCATATGTAATTAAACAGGGGCAGGGCTGTTCTTTTCACACAGACAACCGGAGAGGCAGATGGGGGGGGGGGGAGGAATCGGGGGCAACATTGACGTAGAGAGCAGAAGGAGACGGCGAGAGGAGCCACACAATGGCGGTTCTGTTTTCAGAGGCTTGAACACTTACCTTAGAGCAGGGGTGCCCAACTCCAGTCCTGGGGGGCGGAGCCCTGTGTAGCTTAGTTCTTTCCCTGTTCCACCATAAAGGATTCAGGTCAAGAGCTGTGTGGTAATTAGCACAAGGAGTGAATCAGGTGTGTTAAATGAGGGGAAACCCAAAAATGTGCAGGACTCTGGCCCCCCAGGACTGGAGTTGGGCACCCCTGCCTTAAAGGAAACCTTCTTCAACTCTTCATACTTCCAACTTCATTTTACGCAACTAAAAATACAAAAGCGGTAGAGCTCACTGCAGAAGTCTCAGGAAGTTCCAAAATAGGCTGCGTGCCTCTAGTAGGGTATATAAAGGGATATTTACTGCGTTACTCTTCTGTGATTGTCACAGCTTCACATGTCAACATTATTTAGCTGGTGAGCTGACATTTTTATCCTAAGTAGCTTAATTGAACTGGAGTAAATCGAACCAAGTAACTGGTTCAAGGGTCCAGCAGCAGGACACTTGCTGGGATTAATGCCGGTGGCCCTAACGAGCATGACCCAAAATGAGCAGGCACATGCGACTCTGCGGGGGGAACCGGGCTGACGTGGGTTCCAGCCCTTCTGTGCCGGTCTCTGGTCTTCAGCAGGGGCCGTGAGGGTGACCATGAGGCAGCGCAGCCTGGACGTTGTCCAGGGTGACTCCGTCATACTGCCATGCTCCTTCTTCACCATGAGTCCGCTCTCCCGCCTCAACATAGTGTGGACCAAGACTCCTCTCTCTGACCCCCGGTTCCCATCGCAGGTAAGATGTCACAAAGTTCAGGACCTGGGCCGGGGAAGCTAAATGAGGAAGTCTTTCTTACTCTTCCCGAAACTGCAGGTGCTGTTACATTGTACACAGCGTCCGGTAGGTGGCGTACGGCTCATGAATGAGTTGGTCACCTGAGCTGGCAATGAACTCTATTATATGTCGCCCTCTGGTGGTAGAACTACAAATGACATCATTCAATCAAGCGAGTGAAGACCTTCGTGTGACCAATGGGGACTCAACTTCGATCTGTGGCAGCTGGTAATTTAACATGGATAAACGCAGAAGAGCTGAGATGAGCCCTCGCGATGAGGAGCCACGTCAGCTGTCAGCTGCTGCCTGATCATATCCGGCGTTTTATGACCATTTATTATAAAAGTGAAAATATTTCAGCCAAGGGCAGTATTACGGTGGCCGAGAAAGCCCAATGCAATTCAAAATAAAGTCCAATGAAATTCAAAATAAGAAACGCACGTGTAATAGAATAACAAACTGCAAAGAAAAGGATATTATACAAGTTCATAAGACATTTTACAAACGCGCTGCAAACACCCAGAACACAACGGAAGTGTTTCCGGAGGACACTTTTTCGGGGGAACTTTTAAATGGAGCCAATGGCGATAATTTACAGGCGAAAAGTAAAGTTGCAGTGGAAACCGCTAACATCACTACTGCACAAATACCGTTTAAATAATTCGCGTATAGTAGTCAAGTAGTCCGCTTGCATCCTGCTTGCTAAACTGCCGGACACGACAGGGGTTAAAAAAAAAAGTAGTCCGCTTGCAGTGTTCATTTTGGATCTTTGTAAACATGACAACATAGGCTATATATAAAAATGAAACTACTATTCTTTTACTTTGCTTTGAGCGCCTACTTTGCTTTGCTGTAGCCCGCCTGCTTCTGCTTAGCTACCCGTGGCTAACGCTGCGTGCACAGAACACATGACAATGAAAGTTATTTCCTCTCAATGACAATTATAGACTCATCAAAGCTTATGATAAACGGCCAAAAACGAGCCACCGAAAAGCAGCAGCGAAACTACAGTAAGCTATATTTTTTGTACAGTACAGTATTATCGCATATTTAAATTACACACAGTTCTGTAATTTGAAAAGCGTTTGAAACAGCTATACTGTGCTTTGAAATCAAAATTAAGTAAATAATGACGCTGTCCGTTTTATTACGTTATATTGGTGCAAGAAATATACATGTCAGTTAGAGGAAAAAATCGGTTATAATGATCATCCGCTTATAGCGATCGAATTTCACCTACACAGATGTGATCACTATAAGCGGTTTCCACTCGCTTCTATTTGAACAGTTTGCTAGAACAACTTCATTATATTAGGAAATAATTAAGTTGCTTTGTGGTAAATGATAAATTTGATGCGACTAAAAACTGCTGTACTATAGCCTATAATTCCCCAGAGAGCTGCACAGTTTAATCATAAAAACGACTGCCACTGATTGTTAACTGTAACTTAAAACGAAGCAGTTTGCCAGATTAATATCAAAATTATAAAAGTTACGTTAAAAACATTATTACAAGCATGTGACCACCCAGAAAAACACACTTCCGTTGTGTTGTGGATATTTGCAGCGCGTCTGGAAATGTACCGCGTTTGTAAAATGTTTCGCGTGTTTTGTCATTTTGATGAAAGTGTTTTCTGAATTTGTGTAGTGTCTACGAATTTGCAGTGTGTTCGCAGGATCTTTATGAACTTGAATAATATGCTTTTATATTTTGAATTTCGTTGGGATTTCTCATTATAGGACGGAGCACTTTGTAAACACAATCTGGTTGGTGTCTGTGTGTAATTGGCAGAGACTTTATCTGGGGCAAGGAACAGAACTTATGAAGATGAAAAGGTGGAGAAGAGAAGCTCACGCAGAACCACAGTCCGTTATTGTACATTGAATAATATGATGAGCCATTTACTAAGTGCTCCCTTACAGAAGACTCCAAGATACGATGGCTTTTGTCTCCTAGGTAATAGTGTACGATCACGGGCAGGCGATCGAGAGCCCTGCCCTGATGGGCCGGGTTGCTTTCCTGGACGTGCCTTGGAGGGCTGACATCATCCTGAACGCCACGCACACCTCCGACGCTGGGATGTACCGCTGCGTGGTCAGCAACCCCCCCGAGGCGGGGGGGCCCGGCGTCGGTGAAGTCACGCTCAGCGTCTTCGGTAACTCGGCCACATCACCACGCCGCCGGTCACACGGGCGCATGAAGAACTTTGCTGACCGATTATTGCCTGACAGAATGGACTAACAGGCCTTTGTTAAAAGACAGAAATATTAACCTAATGAAAATCTCCAATAATTCGTGCTTGTCCTCTGTAGAGGACATTGTTTTTGCTCATATCTCTCATACTGTACATGAGTCTCTGTTAAGGCCTGTTGGTCCTTAAAGGGGATGGTAAGGACTTTTAGATGACATCACAGGATATCACAATTATCTTGGCATATTTAGTCAAGTTCAATGACAATGACTCAGTTTAGGTGAAGTTTTTGCATGGCGCGGTTGAGTTTTAGATACAGGACTGTCCTCTGACACCTTGTGGTTAATCCCTCAGCCCCCGAGTCACTGGTTTTTCCCGCTCTTCCAGCACCCCCGTCTCTGCCCCTGTGTCTCTGGAAGGGGGACGCTAGTGCGGGGGGGAGCGTCACGCTCTCCTGTGCGGTGCAGGAGGCTGTCCCCATGCCCGAGATGCGATGGGATAAGCTGGAGCCCGAAGAGATGTCGCTGCCCATTAATATGGACGGTAAACTCTGGGGCAGGTCCTGTTCGGTGGCCTCAGCCCTGTCGCCATCAGGGGAATCCTACTCCTAACAGACATGCAGAGGGACATCCTGAGAGACAGACACCCTGACAGACATGCAGAGGGACACCCTGACAGACAGACACCCTGACAGACAGACACCCTGACAGACACGCAGAGGGACACCCTGACAGACAGACACGCAGAGGGACACCCTGACTGACAGACACCCTGACAGACACGCAGAGACACCCTGACAGACATGCAGAGGGACACCCTGACAGACATGCAGAGGGACACCCTGACAGACAGACACCCTGACAGACATGCAGAGGGACACCCTGACAGAGGGACACCCTGACAGACAGACATCCTGACAGACAGACATCCTGACAGACATGCAGAGGGACACCCTGACAGACATACAGAGGGACACCCTGACAGACAGACACCCTGACAGACACGCAGAGGGACACCCTGACTGACAGACACGCAGAGACACCCTGACAGACACGCAGAGACACCCTGACAGACATGCAGAGGGACACCCTGACTGACAGACACCCTGACAGACACGCAGAGACACCCTGACAGACACGCAGAGGGACACCCTGACTGACAGACACCCTGACAGACAGACACCCTGACAGACAGACACCCTGACAGACACGCAGAGACACCCTGACTGACAGACACCCTGACAGACACGCAGAGGGACACCCTGACTGACACCCTGACAGACACGCAGAGACACCCTGACTGACAGACACCCTGCCGTCAATAATAAAGCACTTTTTCAGCAGTGGCCTAATGGTTAGAGAAGCGTGCTTGTGATTAAAAGGTTACTGGTTTGAATCCCTGACCTGCAAGGTACCACACAGCCCCCCAGGTGCTAAGTAATAACTGCCCACTATGTCATGATGCCTCATATGGGTTAAATGCAGAGGACACATTTCTTTGTGGCTTGTAAACAATGACGACCGATCGCTTTCTTTTAAGGCCCAGGGCACTATCTATCCACCCCCCTCTGATCTGTACACTGTAGGCACCCTTAAAGGGACGCTGTCAATCGAGAATGTTTCTTCTCAGAATTCAGGACTGTACCGCTGCACTGTGTCCAACACCCTGGGGACTCAGTGCTGCTACATCAGGCTGCATGTGTACAGCTGTAAGTCTTACTGTCTCTGTATCCAGTTTTATGGCTGCACATATACATTTCAGAACCACATACAGTCAGTCCTGCTACAACGATTAGAGTTCCTGAAAAACCTCGCGTTCACTAAAATCACATACTATAATACAGAAAAATGGAAAAGTAGGATTAGGAGGATGCGACTTAATAATTTACACCAAATGAATTAAAACATAAGAAATGATACCAGTGATCAATAATGTAAAGGCAGCATGTGGCTCAGTGGGCTAAGCCTGTGTACCTGTAATTAGAAGGTCACCGGTTCAAACCCAGCCTCTGCAGCTCCTTGAGCAAGGCACTTAACCCCAGCTCCCTGGGTGTGGCCTTTCAGAGACAGCTTACTCTACAAAGAGCAAGTTGAGGGAGCCATAAAAAGACAATTTCCTCATGGAGATCAATAAAGTATCAATTATCATATCATAAACATCTGCTATGGGCACAGTACAGTTGTCTACTGTGGGTTAGAGGAAGATGACTCCCGGACTTTACTTGTTACACACAACAATGAAATTTAAAAGTGATGACAGTAGACAAAAATGTTATAATAAATATACAAAAGCACAGCCAGTTTATCAAATATTTTTAGACCAAGTATTTGACCTGTGCAGTGAGTATGTAAAAAAAAAAAAAAAGGTTGATTCTTTTAGATTTCAAAATCAGTTCCACTGCAAGAAACCAGTTCAAAACAAGTTCATGAATTGGACATCGCTCACATGGGTAGCTGTTTTTGCGTGCAAGTAGTGTTGTAGTTAGCATGGTGCTTTTCTCCGAGTTAAAATCATTCAAATGCGATTCCGCGTCGTATTGGACTTGGGTACCAACATATCAATCGCTGTGTGATATCACACATTGTAGCAGGACTGATTGTACCGTATTTCATATGTATCAGTTTTCATTAAAACGAGTTTTAATGAAGACGAGAAATACACAATTTCCTGAATGTTGCCATTAAGCAGTCAATCACTTCAGCTAGAACTTTAAAGAACATTATAAAAGAACTAGGTAATATGTTTCTGTGCACAACTAGTACGGGATACAGATACTTTCCCATCTCTCTACCCAATGCTAGCTCTAGAACCTTCTCCCGGCGTCCTGCAGGGGGCGCTGCTCTCCCTGACCATGACCCTGGTGCTACTCGCTCTCTCAGCCCTGCTCTTGTGGCTCCGTCACTCTGCGAGGATGAGCTGGTGGCAGGGAGAGGAAGATGGGTGTTATAACAAGATCAGGTACACCCCCAGCCTCGTCCGCCGCACCTTCGTGTGATCAGCTGCAGGTGGCGCCGTCACCAAGGGGCTCTGTAGGTGCACCTGTCACTGAAGGCCACTTCATTCTCACTGGCCACGGGCTGGACTGCCGCTGCTGAATTCCATGAGATCTCTATGCACAGATGCTTTTCTCCCCCACCTGCCTCAGCACTGAAACGCGTCCTACTAGACAAACTGCGCCTCCTGATTCCCTGCTGCAGAATTATTGTGGCACAACTGAAGGGGAGGTTTTACATGAGTCTACCTGTGTACAACCAGCCGTTCACACTGTCGTCACCTTTAGGGAACAAAATCCATGAGATGAATAAAACATGCTGACCACTGACGGCTTCCTGGTTTGTTTTCTCGAGGTCTAAATCGGGCAGGAATGGCAAAAACGTCAGCAAGAATGAAACACGTACAATTAAACTTGCAAATAACACAAAAAGCTTTAATTTAAATAGGGGAAATTTCACATAAAAAACTGTACATGACTTTATATTGAATTACAATCTTTAAATAAAACAAATGACCGAAATTATGAAAAAAAAAAAAAAAAAAGGATGTGTACTATTTTACAAGGTTTGTGCAAAAGCAGTATCCCCAGACTGCGGGGGTAAGGTCAGTGTGCACGCCCTTGCGGTCAAACTCAGATGGGCCTTTCCAGCCACGGTGCCCCCCCCCAAAAAAACGCAGTAGTGTCCTTGAAAAATACCCATTGGATCATTAATAAAATATTTATATACTTATATACATTTACAAACATGCTGTACATAAATGGCATTGATTTCATCCCTTTAAGTGATATTCAGGTCTGCCCAGAAACTTGTGCTTCCTTTCGGCCAATAAGAAAATGACAGCCCTGGTTTTGATGGGGGGGGGGGGGTTAAGACTCTAAGGAGCGCGTGTCATAGGGATATGGGCTGAATCATATTGGCCGAACACCAAGTCGAGGGAACGGGTGCGTCGCACAGTCCAGTCCTACATGCCTCAAGGGGACTATTTCACGCTCTCAGTCCCCACTAATTGGAAACTGCAGCGTATTTTCTGTGAAGGCAGGGTTAAATCAGGGACGGGCACCTTGCATGGTCAGTGCACGGGCAGCCCCCCCCTCCGTGTCCCCCGTCTCAGGCAGCCATCATCACCCACTGAGAACCATTGACGTCGAGGATTTATTGTGAATACAGTCCAAGCCCTGGCTGACAAAACGCCAGATACAGAAATTAAATGCTTCCTTAATCAAATGAGGAGCTGATGACAGAAGAGATTTCAAAATCCAAGACAAATCTATTTCAAATTAAGAGTTACTTAAAGAGGTCTCTAAATGGAGTGATTTTATCATATGTGCTATAACCCCATAACCTGCTGTCGCAGCCGGGGCCCCTTCACCTTATGTGATCCAGGCTCACCCGCCACGAGTCCATCTCCACGCGGGTCTGCTCTCTGCAGCACATACAGTCTCCAGCGCAAAGGACCGCGTTCAAACTCCTTCTGCACAAGACACACACATCCCTCAACACGCCACACCCCAAAGAACCGACAAACACCTTCCACAAGACCCCACCAAAATCCTAAAACGTGGTTAACGGAATTATCGTCGAGGGAGGCTAGATTGAGATCAGAATACCGGTGATTACCTCAAGAAATCAGCACCAGAATAACAGTGGCTTACGGATACCATGGTTCCAGTTATACCGAGGGGCGAGAAAATTACAGTTAACACTTGTGGTACGTGAAGGTAAAGTTACTCTAAGAACACTGCTGTGTCGCCGATATGCGAGTCCTCTTCCCTCGAACTCGTCAACACGAGCGAACCAAGCCTTAGCATGCACTCCCAAGCCAGACCAGCCACCAAATAAATACGTGATACCAACCCCCCCCCCACCACCTTTATTCTCATGTGCTTCCAGCTAAAACGCTGGAGGTTAAAGTACTTGAAACAGTAGTTATATGAGTAGTTGCAGAAGATCTAGTAGCATTAATAGCCGTAGGATAGGTGTCTGCTTCACCAGAGCAAACGTGAAGCAGAGCTCTGGGCCAGCTATTGCACTGTACAGCCACCAGGAGCATGGTCTGGGTCCCGCCCACAAAAAGAGGTGAACCAATCAGAGGACAGGATGATCCCTCCGCCACACCTCAGCCTCAAAACCTAGAAGTAAACAAGTCCTCTGGTAAAACATCCTTTTTCAACCATGTATATATATTTTTATTTAAAAAAAGAACTAATACAGAAATAAAAACCATCGAACATGCTGTGGTGACAGCCAGTGCCGGCGACAGCGCGACTACTGCATATCTGTGGTGAGGCCAGGCCCCCCCTCAGTCTCTGCCTGCCCGACCGCCGGTCCCCGGTCCCCAGCTCCCCCAGCGGCGCGAGGCTGTAAACGCATGACAGACGCGATAACCCCCGAGGACGGTGGGATGCAGAGCATCCAGGGCACTCAGGAGGCGGCAAAAACAGGTGGAGAAACGAGAGAGAGAGAGAGAGAGAGAGAGGAATCCCTGAAGCTGGCAGAATGGTCTTGGCGATGGGTGTGTGTACAGGAAAGCGCACGAGGCGGGCACCCGGCTCAAGAAGGAACGACAAACTAACAGCCAGTCTTCCTGGAATGTGTGGAACGTGTGATTCCAGCCTCGCGTCTGTGGAGACGTAGCATCTGAAATGTCCGGCAGCCTCGTATGGACGTGAGAACCCCGCCCCCCGTGACGATCCTCTGTCCTGCTCCGCGTCGTGGCGTCGCTGACCCGCCACAGGTACCTAGAGCGCCGAGCTCTGTACCCTGCGCATGGAGAGCAGGCAGGAACCAGCATGGACGGGAGGTGCAAGCAGCAGGAGAGCAGCAGACTTCCCTTACATTTGCGTTTCCTCAGCGGTAGAGGAAATGGCCGGTCCAGACCACACACGCCCATACCTTAGACTGCACTGGCGTTTTGAAGGAACACTGGATCCTCTCTAAGCTGTAAGCTGAAGATTTGGAGAGATGGGTCCAACTCTGGGGATCTGGGCGGGAGCGGCATTACGCAGGAGCAGCAGACACTCGGTGAGCTCCGGTGAGGCTGATGTGCTTCCAGTATTGCAGGGTAATGGAGGAGTAACAGAACCGGGAAGTCATGGGTCATCTTCGGGGTACCGAGGTACCCCCGCATTCTCCTCGCTCGCTCGGATCCGAAGCTCGCTGGAATGACTTTGGGAAGCCAGGCTGGAAGCCGGCAGACCCGCGGCAGTGAGACGGGCACAGCCGGGCGGGTTAGCTTTGGCTGCGAGTCTCCGTATCTCGGCACGCGAGTCAGCGCAGGTGCTCCAGTAAAGGCAGTTCCGTGGAGCCGTCGTGGGACGTGGAGCCGTCCCCTGTGCTCCGGGGGGTGGTCTCGCCGGACAAGGGCGCCCCCATCGGCTCTGGGGAGGCCTCCACTTCAGGTGAAGGGACGGACGGAGCAGGCTGGAGGGAGTATTTCACATCAGCAGACACGTTAAAGACATTCAGTCAGCTGGTGTTTGAACACAGACACACACAGATTGCACCAATCACATTTGCCTTAAGGAGCTCCGCCCACATATACCCCTCCCACTTCTTACCTGGGTTCTTATTGGCTGAGGCCCGACCCCGTCCATCTCTCCGGCTGCACACCCATTGAAGCCCTTTCTCGCCGAAAGGCCCAATTTCCCATACAGGACCTCGTAGGGAAGGCCCCCGCCCAGGCTCAGTACGGCCCTCTGGGGTCCTCGCTGCGGGTAGTGCCCGGGGCAGTCCTGCGCGGTGCCTGCACAGAGGCGCTCCGTGCCGACCGGGCCGCTGAAGGAGAGCTGGGAGCTGGACAGGGGCTGACCCAGCAGCCCCTGGACGGAGGAGGTACGGTGCAGCGAGGGAGCCAAGCCCACCTCCCTCCTGGCCTCTGATTGGCTGAGCAGGGCCAGGGGGAGTGGCTGAGGGTGGTGCGGCCAGGTGGTTCCAGGCAGGCTGTCACTTCCTATCAGTAGGGAGGATAAGGCTACATTCACATTACAAGCCTCATCGTCCAATTCAGATTTTTTGCTCGGATCGGATCTTGATGGTTCACATTCATAATTACAATG
>JABJVO010000048.1:1154867-1173900 GCA_026770805.1 Boulengeromyrus knoepffleri
GGGGGCGGGGTGGGGGGGGGGGCCGCGGGCGGGGGGGGGGGGGGGGGGGGGCAGGGCAGACGGACCAGAGCACGGAGCCTGCAGAGTCCCCGAGCTCGGCCGGCGCAGAGCGGAGCGGTACCTTGACGTAGTAGGTGATGAGGATCTTGCGCAGGTCGAACACCTGCAGCATGGAGGCGGCGTTGTTGTCGCTGATGCTGTAGCCCTCCAGCACGTACTTGGTGGCCGCTACCTCCCAGGCCAGCCAGCGCTGGCTGAAGGCCGCGTTGAAGGACAGCAGGTGGGGCAGGTGTCCTGGCTCGCAGCAGCAGCAGCCCTCGTCCTCCTCCACCCCCTCCGTGATGGCCTCCACCTCCCGCTGCTGGCAGTACGTCCCTGGGGAGGTGCAGGAAGACGTCAGCCTGCCGACCGGCACGCTTCCTTACCGAAACAGCATCCGGGGCCCCGTGTCACGGCACAGGGCCGATTCCGGCACCACCGACGGGACATCGCACCTACGCTGGCAGACAAACTGCCTCAGAGCGTGGATGGGCGTGACGTGTCTGAACCAGTCCTTCACTTACCATAGGAACCACGCGTTTACCTGGTTCATTTTTATGTAAAAGAACTAAAATCGTACTTAAGACAAAAAACTGAATGAAAGGAGAATACAAACGAAAGTGACCATTTTAAAAAGTAGTGCTCAGAAATACCCAGAGTAGGGCCCCCCAGGCAGGGGGAGACAGGCCCCCCAGGCGGGAAAGCAGGGCACAGGGCCCGGCTGCTCACCCCGGAACTCGAGGCCCCTCAGCTGGAAGGTGACGAGCCCGTTGCCGATCTCGATGATGTGCACCAGGGCGTTGAGGTAATCAGAGGCCAGGATGAAGCAGTCGCCTGTGCTGTAGTTCCCCCAGCGGCCAAAGAGCAGGTCACCGCACAGGCTGTGCTGCAGCGAGCGAGTCAGGTGCTCGTAGAAGATGGAGTTCAGGTTGTTGTCGTCCGCGCCTTGAAGACATAGCCAAGAGATGAGCGACAAGTGGGGGGAGGGGCAGGGAGAAGATAGCAGAATAGAGTGAAAGCGGATTATAAAAAGGACTGTGAAGCGTGGATAGAAGTTTAAAAGTTGCTTATTACTAAAAAAAAATAAATAAAAAAAACACAGGACAAACCACTTGGACGACAGGCAGACAGAACAAGAGGGAGACAGAGAGGCAGAGAGACAGGACGAGAGGGAGGCAGAGAGACAGGACGAGAGGGAGGCAGAGAGTCAGAGAGGCAGAGAGACAGGACGAGAGGGAGGCAGAGAGACAGGACAGGAGGGAGGCAGAGAGACAGGAAGCGAGGGAGGCAGAGAGACAGGACGAGAGGGAGGCAGAGAGACAGGACGAGAGGGAGGCAGAGAGACAGGATGAGAGGGAGGCAGAGAGACAGAGGGGAATGGCCAGAACAAGAGGGAGGCAGAGAGACAGAGAGGCAGTGACAGAACGAGCCTGAGAGGCAGTGACAGAAGGAGCCTGACCTGGATTGCGATCCAGCTGAGTGGCCAGGCGTGTGTTTGAATGATCCACCCGCTTGGTGCTGTGGAGTGAAACACGGTCAGCATCCCAACACGCGCATGCATCACGCTGACAGTATTCTATACACCAGGTCTCAGGGTACCGATCATGTTTGCATGTACCGAGCGAGAGCCCCGAGCTGATTGGCACTCACTTGTAGTCGCGTTCCCAGAACTTGACGGGCCTGGTGTAGGATGTGACAAAGACGGCACTGCCCAGCACGGGATTCAGCGGGGTGGAGAAGAAGGCGGAGAACATGGCCTGGATGAAGAGCATGGCCGAGTCTGCCGGGGGGTTAAGGAAGCAGAACGGAAGATAGAACACAGACTGGCAGGATGGGCGATCTCAGCACGACGACGGATTCGGCGGCGGCACCGACAGAGCGGCCAATCAGGGTAAGGATACGAGGCACGGCGAAGGGCTGGGCGAAGGCGTGGAAGGCGGAGCCCCAGGTTATCTGCCAAGGCGCGATGTAGGTGAGTACAAATCGCAGCTTGTACAGGAGGTCCCACAGCTAAAAGACAGCGAACAGCCAGGCAGAGGAAGCAGAACCGGAACATCAGAACCGGAACATCAGAACCGGAACATCAGAACCGGAACATCATCACCCCCCCCCCCCCCATCTCTCCGAGTGGGAAATCTGGCCTGGTTTAAACAGATTTACCTCCAAACACTTACCCTTCAGCTACCTTCGAGCTTATCGATCAGTGTTTAATCAGCCCGACTGGTAGTGTCCATTCAAAAGTCCTCAACCCAACAATGACGACCTTAACCCCAACCCAGCCCTAACCTTAACCTTAAGTAACTGAACAAAATAAAAGTCTTTCGGCAAATTTAGTTTTTTGATTGCAGTCACAGATTTTTATAAAACTGAGTTTGAGTCCCAAGTAACATTTTCTGAGGAGCACTTGATCCCCACAATGTAAACCTGGAGCACACAGACACAGACACACAGGGAGGCATGGGGTCTGTGGGGACGACTCGGCCGGGGGGGCTCACCTTGCTGAAGAGGATGGACATGACGTAGTAGTCGAGCAGGCGGGTCTCTGAGAAGGCCGGGTAGTCGAAGTGGAAGAAGAGGGCGGTGAAGCAGAGGGTGACGTACTGCTGGGACGGCGTGCAGAAGGAGGAGCGCAGAAGCTTCATGCCGGCCACGGAGATGAAGAGGGCGTGGGTGCTGAGGAGGGCGGGGGGGCGGGGGTCAGGGGGCGCCTCATTCCGGAGGGTGACAAAGGGCCCCCTGGGGAAGGCCGGACACTCACTAAATGCAGCAGAGCTGGTCCGTGCGCGAACTGGCCAGCTGGGCCTCAGTGGTCAGGAAGTTGAGCACGACGGCCGGGTAGATGGTGAGCTTCTCCGCGCACTGCAGCCAGGCGTACAGCTTCTCGAACCACATCAGCTGGGCAGCCTCTGCGGGAGGGGGCACACGGTCAGGCCTTCCTCCTCCCCGGGGGGGGAGCGGAGCACACGGTCAGGCCTTCCTCCTCCCCGGGGGGGAGCGGAGCACACGGTCAGGCCTTCCTCCACCCCGGGGGGGGAGCGGAGCACACGGTCAGGCCCTCCTCCTCCCCGGGGGGGGGAGCGGAGCACACGGTCAGGCCTTCCTCCTCGGCGCCACCACAGCGGTCACTCACCCCGGACCTCGAACTGGCTGTACTCCCGCGAGCGCAGCACCGGGTGGGCCAGGCAGAACCAGGGCAGCTGCTTGCGGAGCTGCGGCAGCAGGTAATGGGTCAGGAAGCCCACGACCCCGGCCACGAAGTAGAGGACGATGCTGAGGGCGGGCTGCAGGGCGAGACAGATACTTAAATGGGCATATAATCCTTATTGATGATATCATTCTATAATAAAGTCTGAGGTGAAGTGAACTGTATGTACCGATCTCTGACATTTCATAACTGTCAGCAGTGACTAATGTCCTGAGCGAAGGTGGCTATGCTGCCCCCTGCTGGTGAGCACACATACCTGCAATGCAATGAAGACTGTGCTGGCACTAATGGCGAATGTGATGATGGCCATGAGGGGGCACATGACCAGGTCAGAATGAAGGGTCTCCCTCTGCCGGGGGGGGGGGGGCAATTCAAAGAAGAGTTCAACCATTACCAAAACAGCTTAACCCACAATATTATTTGGGACGGACATGGCTGTAGATGGACAGTGCTCATGGGCCCTACCACAGAGGCACGCAGCTTCTCCGGGAGGGGGTCCTTAATCTCCTGGGGGGGCTCCTCCGGGCTCCGGCTATCCAGCTCAGGAAAAAACCGGGAGCGGATGAGGGACCTGCAGAAATGGCAGGGGGAGTGTGAGGCGCAGGCCCGGAACGTGGGCCAGAGAGGCAGCGAGGTGAGGCGAGGCGAGGCGAGGCGAGGCGGACTGACCAGAGCACGGTGGGGTCACTGCTCTGCCGGCTCAGGTGGTAGGACAGGGCCACGATCAAGCCGCAGAAGACGGAGAACAGCACCGGCACGTGTGGCTCCTCCCAGGGTGCCTGTCGAAGACCAGGAGGAGGACAGGAGAACAGTGGGAAGGAGGGAACCCAGAAATAAACGACGACAGAGGTCGCAGATCGCCGCTGCTCACGTTTATGGCGCCCAGGCAGAATCCGTAGAGGAGTGCAGCCACCAGCAGGCTGCGGGACAGGCTGTACACGGACGACAGGGGGCTGGTCGTGGCTGCGGGGGAGGGCAGATAGACACGGGGCGGTCAGCCCCTCCTCCAGGGGCCCGTGAGGGCGGGGCCTAACCCAAACCCAAACCCCGAGCCTTACCGGTGCCCCCGAAGACGTGCATGTCCGTCTGCTCCAGCAGACACATCAGGAATGTGTTCACCTGAGGTAGGAGCCCGAACAGGAATACGACGGGGAAGCAGAGGGTGAACACTGCAGGGGAGAAGGGGCAGGTTAGGGCATCAGGTACGCCTTAGAACAGCCCACGGCACCGGAACGGCAAGGTTCCTATCAGGAAACACCTGTGACGAAGCAGGGTTCCCCATTTCCGGCCCTGAATTTGCAGATTTCCCAGCTCAAGCACACCTACTAAACCTGGTAACTAGCGGATTACCTGGTAATTTGCGGATTAAGATGGAACTCTGTTGGATTCTGACCCTGCAGACCGGAAATGGGGAACTCTGCGAGAATGGCTCAGGGCTGTCAAATGGGGGGCGGGCGGGGCCTTCTGGACTGACCTATGAGCACGTCCCGGGCACAGAGCAGGAAGGGGCCCGAGAAGAAGGTGACGCCGTAGAGGGTGAAGGATTGCAGGGGCCCGGAGTTGCCCCCCAGGTCGAAGAGCCAGATGAGGATGCAGCAGAAGCAGAAATACACCGGCCGGCTGTACACGATGATCCAGTTATGGCCCTGACAGAAAGAGGTGGTCAGAAGGGGCGGGGGGACGGGGTCTCTGAAGGAATGTACCGGCGTGTCAGGGAAGGGGGCCGGGTCGGGAACTCACATGCATAGGCGAGGCTGCGTCGGGCTGCACACTCTGGGGGGGGGGGATAGAACAAGAGGCTGAAGCTGAGTGCCACCTCTGAGGAGCCCAGAAACTCCCCCCAGCACTCAAACATCACAGACGAGCTGCTGCTCACTCCGAAAGAACAACATGGCTGAACGGTGCGTGTAAGCACTGGGAAATCAGACTACCCCTCCAGTGCGAGGTCACGATGGGCCTGGAGCCCAGCCCATACTGGCTCTGGTGACTTAAAACGATTACCATCTATCACTATATCTATTCCACGCCGTCACGCTGCTGTATTACTTCGCTTACATACATACACTATGCATTCAGCTCCCGGTCTCCGTACCACACGGCAAAAAGCCCACCTGACTTCCCTTGACCCGCCTGTCACCTGAAAACGTGTCGACTGGAAGGTTCTGCTACCGCGGACGGCCAGCGGTGAGGCGGAGGTACCCACCTTCAGCAAGGAGTACTGGCAGCTGGCGATGACCAAGCAGAACTGGAAGACCCAGATGTCCCTGAAAAAGCCCTGCAGAAGCAGGAGGAAACCCAGGAAGGCCACCAGGCTGGCCAGCACCACGGCGAACACGTTCTCCGCCACCCGGCGGTTCCTGCGGGGAGACACGGGGGTGGCGGGGGCGTTAACAGAAGGGCGATACGACGGCAGCAAGCTCTGATCTCCGAAAGCACGCGCCTGGACGGAGCTGCAGGCGCCCGTCTGTGCCACACCTCTCCCAGAATTAACACCGACTGGCTGGGGGCCAGTAATGCCGATTAGGGGGGGCTTCTCATGCGCAGAAGCAGGAGGCAGGTGAAAAGGTCTCTGCGTGAAGCGAGCCCCGTCAGTCCACATGGATCACCATGGGCCGACCCACAGGTGCTCGCTGGACCTGAAGCAGCTTCCCTCTGCTCTGGGGTACCAGCAGAGGAGCTCAGGTTCGAGCCACAGGTCACACTGATGAAGGTCTGGTGCCGTGCCACACCTGCGGCGGACCATCGATCCGAGTTCAGATATAATTATTAGACATGAGTGTCCTACTGAATGCAGTAGGGCTGATAAGAACCCAGGGATACAACAGCGGTATCATAAGAACATAAGAATTATACAAACGAGGGGAGGCCATTCGGCCCATCGAGCTCGCTTGGGGAGAACTTAATAGCTCAGTATCAGTAAATCTCGCTCTCAGAGAGCATAATCAGCCAACGTCCAGCATGCCTCACTGCACCGCTCATGGGATTTAAACCGGCAACCTTCCGGGCACGGACGGGCACATAACCCTAACCCACAGAGCCATGCACCGGCCCACAAAGGCTTAACTTGTCCGGCCCAGACTTGACCTCCGCATTTGTGAAAGTCTGTTCGGGTGCTGGGGGCCGTTCAAGCTGTCATGTTTGACATATTGTTTCAATAAAGATATTTCCCAAGAAGCAATCTTGATTTTATTACTAGACGGCCAAAAAATAACCACCTCAAAACCCAACGCAAGTTTAGAAAAAAATGAAACCGACCAAACACGTCTCGTCGATCACATTACTGTCCCTTTAACCCTGTGGTAAACAGTCACCCTATTGGCTCGCAGCGTATGTTGGCCAGCCCCCCTCTGCCCTACCTGTCCAATAGCGCGAGGAGGGCCAGGCGGTCATAGCGAACCCGCAGCCACTTCCCCGGCAGCACCCAGAAGCGGTAGTACTGTTTGGGCTTGGCCTTCTCCTCGATCATGAGCGTGTTCTCCTGAGACTCGTGCAGCGACTCGTGGTCCAGGTCAAACTGTAGAGAAGCAGAACCTCCGGTATAACAATCAATAGGGTCAAAGGTCACCTGGGCTCTGCAGTTAGACCAGGGCTCTGTCACACCTCTGGGATTTCCAACGGCACCCTGCGGACCTGCATCCCTTGCAGGACGACAGGTCGCGGCTGCAGCATGGAGAGCACTGGCGCCCCCTCCTGGACATCTGTGGAAGTGAAGCTTGAGGACTGGGACTGTCTGTCTCGCTCCCTGAGACAAAGACAAATACAAAAAAACAGGGAAAGGTGAGGTGCAGGTTCTTCTATGCAATATCCAACACCCAGCAACTATGGTCTGGCAGAACTTACTGCACTGGGTCCTCATATCCACCTCCAGCAGGGCCAAAAGTATAAGACCTCTTCACTCCTACATGGCAAAGGGATAAAATTACAGGCCAAGGGATTCAAACCAGCAACCTACTGGGAAGGCCCCAGATTTTGATGCAGAGCTGCACACCAGCATTCACGCAATACTGATAAAGCGAATCGCTCATGCAGCTTTTATGGCCTGCATGTTCGCCCCTTCGGCCCCCCGCCCTCACCGCTCTCGTCGTAGAAGTAATGCACAGCCCCCTCGGACGTGTCGTCGAAGGTGGAGGCCTCGTGGACGCCCCCGCGGGGCAGGAGTAGGGAGGAGGCAAACTGGAGCGCGGAGGGCAGGGTGAGTGTCCGGGAGCGGGAGGAGGTACGAGCCCGTCGGAGGTCCTGCAGGCTGGGAAGCGGGGAGGGGGGCGGTGGCAGCCGGCTCGTTATGGGGGCTTACAGTCACGCAGGAAACTAAGCTACGCTCACGGCGGGGGCACTGAAACGGATTAAATAACCCGAAGAATAACTTCAAAAATAACTGTGATGTTCTACAAATAGACAAAACACAACCTGCACATAACATGCTTCAGATTAGCTACTGATAAAAAAAGTTTTATTAAAAACCCCTTTTACAGATTCAGCAAAAAGGTAACTCTGCCTAAGGGACTTAAAACAACAATAAAACGATAAAATGTGTTTAACAGATAAAGGATTTTGGCATGCAAGACATACAGGTAGATCGTCACCTGTACGTACAAACATGCTATGCCCTGTAAGCGTTTCCCAATTCAATCGCTGGGACTCCCAGACCACATTTCTGCTCTCTCCCTGCCGATCTTGAACACCGAATACCTCGAATGGGTGCATTGACAGTTGGGACGGAGCACAAATGTGGACCGTCTGCGGTCCCTGAGGACTGGATTGGAAAACAGTGCCCTATAAGAGGCCTTGTACTGACGGGGAGATTCGAAATTACAGCATCCAGTCAGCCAGCATTTCATGTGGCTTTCGATCATCAAAATCACGGTTCAAAAATATTTTTAAAAAGTTTAGTTAGACCCGTGCCTAATGTTTTTACATTACTAAAGGATTCAGTAGTGGCTGAAGGCGGCAAAAAAATGATGCTTAGGGCACCATAATGTGCTTTAATAGGTTTATATTGTATTGTTTAGAGAAAAAAAAATTGTACAGTAAGGTACAGTACATGCGGAACAGGATACTGAAGACGTGTAAGGTTTTCGTAACACAACTACTGTACTGTACATTTTACATAGATCTGTAATCTAGGCATGATTTAAAGTATATGACAGGCTGGGAACAGGAGTATGCAAAGTAAACAGGCAATTTATACAAAGGTCTTGAACGTAAGCAGATTTGGGTTGGGCACCGTAAATAAAAAGGTGCGGACAGAGACAGCCTGAGCGCGCTAAGCGGAGAGCCACCCAGGGCATCCGCCAGCAGGGACGTAGCTGACCTCGGGGGGGAGCCCATGGCGGAGGGCGGGGGCGTGGGGTTGCTGCCCGCGTTGTGCCGCCTACGGATGGCTTGCGCCCTCTTCATGCTGCTGACGGAGTCCCGCTTGCCGCCGTCCTCGGGAGCCAGGGCTGGGGGGGGCAGGCGGAGACGAAGGGTGTCAAAAAAAAGGAGCTCAGTTTTGGCAAATAGGTCAAGGGAGATTCTCTGGTCTCCATAAGCCACTTTCATTTTCTCCACAAAAAGGGCTAGAAAAGCCGTAAGTGCAGGTAATTTGATAAGTCACCACACGAGCGATGACAGGTGACCACGGGAGACAGAGGCGGCTGCTGACTCACCTCCTCCGATGGCTCCTTCCTCCAGCAGGTCGGCCGCCCGCCAGCCCGTCTGATTACCGGCCCAGGAGCCTTCGACGGCTTCCAGGCGATGATGGGCCCCGGGGAACCCATCCAGGTGGACTGTGCGTGCCTCCAGGTCGGACTTGGAAAGGGTGAGCGGACGCTGGGCGGGGGGGACGGACGGAGGCAGAGGCAGGGCGGCTGGGGGCAGGACTCCGGAGCTGGAGTGACCCCCACCCGCGCCATCCATGCTGAGCACCCTGGCGTGCGTCTTCGCGCTCGCCGTGCTGGCTGACCTCTGGGCCGCCCGGGAGTGGGAGGGGCCAATCGAATCAGAGACCTCCACTTCGCCAGGACTGGACAGCTGAGTGCAAAGAGTGGGCGGGGCTGGGAGGCCCGCGGCAGCGGAGTCCGGCGAGTAGCAGGAGGTGGAGGAGCTGGAGTCGTCGTCGGAGCTGTAGCGGCGCTGCGAGCCCAGGCTGGAGTCGGCGCTCAGGTCGCTGCCCTCACTGCCGTCGTCGTCCTCGTCAGTGGAGTCCTCGAACAGGCTCTCGCTGTACGCCTTGGGGCCCAGACGGCTGCGCACGGGGATGTAGTCCCGGTGCTGCCCCCGCCCGTGCTGCCGGCGGTAGGAACCCGAGTCGAAGCTGCCACTGCCCGCCCCACCCCGCTTGCGTGGCGCTTTCCGACGGCCAGGCCGGTGCAGCGTGCCGCCCCCGCCGCCCACCCCGACTGCCCGTAACTGCTTCAGGTCTTTGGGGCGAACCACCTGCTGCACCTCCGAGCAGCCCAGTCCCAGAGCCAGGCCCGCTGGCACCGAGCTAGCCTGCCGGGGCGGCGGCAGGGGGGGCAGGGAAACTCCCCGCTCCAGGTCACAGGCGTCGGAGCGCCCGCTGCTGGAGGGCGATGAGTCCTGCAGGGGCGCGGACTGCGTGAGCTCCTGGGGCAGGCAGGGCAGGTCGTCCCCTTCCACCAGCGTGCGGTCCAGGCCCTGCCCCAGCGAGGGCTCTTTGGAAGGGGAGCGCAATAGCTCGCTGTCAGAGAGGTCGTCGGTGTCGCTGCCGCCGTGCAGCGCCGGGCCCTCTATACCCCCCAGGGCGCCAGAGCCCGGCAGGGGGCCCTCGACGGCCAAAGCAGCGCCCAGCGGCGCCGACCGGCTCAGACTCAGGGACGGGCTCTCCAGCTGCGTGGAGTCGGTCTTCTCGCTGCGGTAGCTGCTCACTGTGCTCAGGGTCTCCCGGTCGGGGGCGAAAGGGCCCGGGTGGAGCCCCAGGCCCAGCAGGTTCTCACTCAGCTCCTCACTCAGGCTACTCCTCAGGAGGGGACTGAGCGGCGCATCGCCCAGGCTCCCGGACTCTGCCGAGGGCCCCAGTGGCGAGTAACCTCCAGCCCCCTCCTCTTCAGGGCTCCTCTTGGACATGCGACCCGCCGGCTGCTCCACTTCGTCCTCCTCCCGCTCCTTGTCCTCTCCCTCCTCTTGGCTGGAGGGTGATGGGGGGATGGAGGGACATTCTCCGGACATGGGACCGACGAAGCTGCCCGGCACCGCCCCATTCGGGCCCATCAGGCCGGGGAACTCGCTGCCCAGGGTGGCGACCAGGCAGGACTGGACCACTCCGGCAGCTCCTGCGGAGAAGCCAAAGAGTGCCGTGAGCGTGCGAATCCAGGCCCTCCTGGCAGGCCGTTATGCGTCGTCATGGCGATGCTTACGGACTGTGTCCTGGGACCCATGCCGGAGCAGGTCTCTGTGCGCCGCAGTGACAATGGCGCTATGGCCGTGCTCTCGCACCAGCTCCTTGAGGTCTGGGGAGAGAGCGATCGCGCATTCATTTCTCAGGGGGCTATTGTCTCAGAAGAGCGCGCGGTAATTATAGCTATGCCTCAGCTACACATACGGCACGATTTCATTTCCTGCCGCGATTTCCCTTTTCCGCTGGAACTTTTGTAAGGCGCGACAAAAACACTCTTGATCGAGACGGAGCTCTTGGTTTCACTTTCGATCCCTCGGGAAACTAGACGCGAAGTCAACGCAGTAACATGTAATACGGCCGTTTTTAATATTCACCTTTGGAGCCTCCTGTGTCATCAAGCTGCGGCAGAAATTCCTTAAAAAGCAACAAAAACAACAGGATCACTAACGCATCCCACAGAGCAAATACAACAAAAAAAAAACCCTATAAGCTTTCGGATTACAAGGCAATTGCATAGCAATTTCATAATTCACGGTTCTGCAAGACAGACAAGCTTTAGTGCTTCTTTGTAGTCGCGCTGGCTATCGGGATCTCAGCCAGGAGACTTCCAAGCAGAGCTGCAATTCTTAAGCACCAGATTTTGAACTTCAGGTGGACGTGAATGAGACCACTGCCCATAGCTGCCTCATGTTGGGTGAGCTGGTGCACTGAAAGACCCCAAGGGACACTCGTAGGGGAATGAAGCGGCAGAGGACTGACCGAAACTTGGTTTAACCCAAAAAGAGAGTGCTGTGAGCTGCACCGGACAGGAGGGGTCGAGTTGACCTTCCGGAACACCGTCATCTCAACTCCTGCCGCACTGTCCCTGACAGGGAGACAGGTTAAAATGACGACGTCAACTTAAGTGGCACTCCACATAATATGGTGGTGTCAGCACAGTCTAACAGCCGGCAGTTAGATTGGCCTTAAGGTTATCCCAAGAGCTAGTAGGCCATCGGCTAGGGCAGCAAGACAAGACTGAGTCTTGTTTTGGAAAAAAAGAATAATCTTCTGCAATGTTAGCATAGCAGTAAGCATATAAGAATGTATCAGTATGGTTCTTGCACAGATCACAGCAGCACAAAGGCCATCTGTTTTCCCAGCATTCCCCTCACCAGGACATGTACCTGTGCTGGTTCCTTTCGGGGGCAGCAGTGCCCTCGTCTCCCTCGTCCACTCTGGCGCCCTCTGCTGTCAGGGAGGCCTGTCGCTTCTCTACTATCTCCCCCAGGTCGAACATGGCGTGGAGACGGAAGTTCACTGTCTTGATGGCCGTAAAGAAGGCGGCCACAACCAGGCAATAGACCCCGGCCACAACTAGACTGGGTGGCAGCGCCTGTAATGTGAATGGAATGGAGTGGGTTAAGATGGAGGAACAGGAATGGAGGAAGCGTACTGATCACCTCGATTTGTTCGCCTCAACATCGTCTCCAAAGGCATTTCTGAGTCTATGCTCGGCTATTAAGCATGATCTACACCACTTATTTCAGTCTGAACTTTTCATAAAACCCCTGCACTTAAGAGCATTGTTTTATTTACTATATGACAATGCCTTATACAGATACTATATACAGATGCCTTATAGTCAAAATAAAAACAGAACAAACCATTCAGACAAAGCTTTGAGCTGTATAATAAGAAATTTACTGTCACACCCTTCACCTAAGTCAGGGATGGACAATCTTATCCGCAAAGGGCCGCTGTGTATGTGGGTTTTCAATGCAACTCCCTAATTAGATTACTGATGAGACGACTTATTGGCTGAAGAGTCCTCACACCTGAGTTTGAACAGCTGACCCAAAGGTTATCCCAAAAACCCGCATACACACCGGCCCTGTGTGGACAAGATTGGCCACCCCCAAGTTAAACAGAGAAAACCACCTGTTTGGTTTGCCGACTAGTTACACTGGAGTAAAGCTGGGACAAGCCCAAAAAGAATGGTAAACACTTACTGTACTGTCAGACAAAACACGTTTAAAGCATTTGCAAACACTTCTCTTGAATTCATACAGCTATCAACACTATTGTCTCCTTACATAAAACCCACACACGTTTAGTGGGTTGGCAGCCTCAAAGGAAAATACGTTTAAGACGGACTTCGTCAAACCCAGAGGGAAATTCTATTTATAAAGTAACGAGACAAACGAATGCAACAAATAACATGCATTTGATACATCCTAGAAAGCATATTGAATAAATATGGTGCAATATATTTCCAGGCATCCATAAGTAAAACATCTGTGGAATTCCAAATTAAGCTCAAATAGAAAGAAAATTATCCCAGCAGTATTTCGGTCGTCCTTCCAAACACCAAAATATGAAAACAATCTATCATACCTTTCGGTAATAAGCTACGCACTCAGGGAGATATTGCTCATAGCTTTCTGCTTCAATGACATAGTGAAAGCAGCTTACTTCTGACATAGATATGAAATAGTCAGTTGCGATGAGAGACTATTTCTAAAAAGCACGTGGATAGACCAAAAAAATTCACTGAATCTCAATATCTGGCATTATGACACCTGAAATTTAATTTTCACCAAGCCCATTCAAACTACGAGAGGTCACCTTACTTGTGAAACGCAAGTGAAAGCATTTACAAGATCGTTAACCAAAAATGAATCTGGTGCCTAGTAAACAGCACGCAATGTCACCCAAAACCGGATGGCCATGTAACCATGGCAAAATGGAGGAATGGCAAGCCATAAATATGACAGAAAGGAACTTCCCGGATCTGTGCAGAGGTACACTTACCATGTAGAGCAGGAACGGGAACGTCAAGAGAAAGATCCAGAGGTAGAGGTGAAAGCAGTTGGAGAAGGTACTCTGATGTGGGTCCACATACCAGCCCCCTGTGAGGGAGGCCCACACGCCCTGACGCAGTATCTGAAGAGCTTGAGAGCCCATCGTTCCTTCTAGAAAGCGAGCGAGGGTCCAGACACCTCACTCCTGAAAGGCCACCTCCTGCTGGTCAGTGTTACCCCTTCCTGTGGCCCGACAGTGCCTGGTGCTCCATGAAAACCACTGGCGGGCTTTTGAGGCAGGGGCAGGCGCGTCCAACAAAGACACGCCACGGGGTTCCTGCAGTTGTCACGCAGGGAAAATTCACACGTCCTTTTCCAGCAGGTATGGCAATTTCACTGGGCTATTCTTCGAAACACAAAGCCTCTCACTTATTATCTGGGCAATAATTTGGCACACTGGTGACTCAATGAGAAAATAAAAACATTCATCGGCAAAGGGGGGAAAAAATGTTTGGTTTCTTCTATTTCCCAGCACTTTAAGATAATACACCTCAATAAATAATAATAAAGAAAAATACCTATCCTTCAAACTATCAAGGTACAACTGCTGTAGATCATATTGTGGCTTTAATAATGACAAAGTGAAGGATCTCTGATCCTTCCAGAATCACTTTATCTTTATATAAATATTAATGCGTCAATAATGGCTTTTTAATTTATTGCTTGGAATAACTAAAATGTAATCAGCCCAATACCATTGCACGTCCTGACAGTAAGCAGCAATGATAGATTATAACACCCAGTAGAACTTTTGGCCCTCTAACTTACTGCGCCAGTTAACTAGTCAAACTTAGTTTACCCAAATACAAACGTGCACTAAAATCAAGCACAAACAAGAACGTTAAACGAACATGAACTATCAATGGGTCTGCGACTTTATAACCCTGAGAAACAGCCACAAAAATACAGATCTAATGGAAAAAAATGTAAACCTTTGCTTGTGTTTTTGAACCAGATATGTTAGCCACTATCAATGAAGTATCAAAAGTTAACGCTGGGCGATATTTACCTGATTAATTATGGATACCCTTTAGGGGACACGAGGATTTCGGTTCCTCATATTTACAAGCTAAATCTTTGATAATCTCTACTGCCACAGTCATCTTAACTCAACATGCCCTTATTATTGGTGCTACCAAGACAGAAATCCGGATTTCTGAGGGGGGTCCCTTTTTTGTTGCTTTGGCTAGCTGCATTTAACACAGACCCTCGTGGCGATGTGTCCAATACGAACAGTCAGCCTTGGGCAACCACGGATCCGATAACAAACCAGGGGGTTGCCGGCAGCCCCGCCGCCCTGATAAGGGTATTCAGCTATCCGGCCGGGCAGCTCGGCCAGCGGTGCAGGCAGCCGGACTCAAGCAGCTACATGCGGCTCTCTTCTCCCTAAACGCAGCTCCAAAGTCCCTACCTAATTACCGGCGGCTCGCCGACACTCCGACATGGTCTTACGAGCCGTTTCGGTGGGGAAAGCCCAGGCACGGTGCTAGACACGCCGACGAGCCGGTGGGGCGGACGCCTAAGCACCGACCGAAGGCTAGCCGAGCTTCGGCTACCAAATAAAAACAAAATCAAACCAAAGAAAACCACCGACTACTGTCTGTCGCTTAGCCACCAGGCAGCTAGGCCCCGGCAGAAACGCCTCAGCTTAGGCGGCACGGCCGGAGCGCAGCGGCGCGTCCCGTGCCGACCGGAGCCCGCGCGGCTCTCCTTCCGCGTCTGGCGCTCGGCGACGGCCCCTTCTCCGCTTTTTCCGCCGCTTCTCCTCGGACCGCCAGCGGCGCCTAGCTCTCAGTCATCCTGCTCTCCGTCGGCCTTTTCCATCCAAAAACGGGGGCACCGGCGCATGTGTTTCGGTCTTCGTAAAGAGAGAGGCGTAAGAAATACGCATAGAAGCGTCATTGCCCTTTAACTACATGCTACTCGGCTTTTTTTTCCTTAAGAAAAACATGTTTGTTTTAATTCCTGGGGAAAAATACAGTTTCTCTCTCACCCCACAAACTCCTCCTTTCGAACTCGCCCATTCACACAGGTAGCAAATGCCCCTCTACAGGAAGAAAACCTGATATCGCAATCCGATTGGACAAAGCTTACCTCTGTCAAGAATCTAACGGAACTGATTGGCTGCATCGCAACAAACCGAGACCCTGACCCCAAAGTTAACCGCTACAAAATTCCTTCATGCGATTGGTGCTTGTGACCATCGCTCATGGCGTTTTCGCGCATGCGCGGAGTGAATGAAATGTGTATTGCTTAACCATTGGATTGGACGCTGGGCACATTTTTTTTTGTGACTTGATTGACAAGGGTTAGTATGAATATTGAAAAACATATTTCACAATTTAAAGTTATATACCTACATACGACACATATATAATACCTATATAGGCGTGTTTAAAATTTTATACCAACTCATATTAACAAGTTAACTTAACCTGAGTATTAGATGACAGGTGCGGCATGTATACACAGATGTAATCTAGCTGTGACTTATTTTCAACAACAGCAACATGCCTAATAATAATAATAGTTATTATTATATAATAACAATATAATTTGTGTAAATATCTCGATGCATAAGAAAATCATCTTGTTACAGAGACCTTGACACTAGACTATTTCCAGATATAAGTATATATATACCCCGACAAACTATATTGGGGTTTATGTATTTACTCATCAGTAAAGTATATTTGTCAGAAAGTGAGAACTGTATTGATTTTGTTGGTTCTATACGAGAAAGAGTCGTGATATTGTTGTCATCTGATTCTTTTCCTGTCGAAAAAAAGTTACGAAACCCCACCCTTTCGACTGTAAGCGGATACGTGGAGCGGCTGGACGCGCTGAAGGAGGGAATGCAGTCGCTGCGGCAGAAGATAAGGCTGTTAGCGCGCTGTTTCTCTATCTGCATGGACTGGCAAGACGTGCCATTATCCCCGTAGAGGAGAAGCCGGTGACGCGCGATGCATCAAAGGAGCTATTATTGTGGTTGCCTCAGAAAAAAAAAGACCGAGAAACTTTGTATAGTTCTTCCTGTTTAAAATTAAATTGAAATAATAAAAAAACTGCTCAGCAAACGACAGTGCCGCTCGTGGGAACGAAGTCAACATGAGATAGAAATGCAAAATAGTGGATTTGGATGTGCCAGAGGATATTGGGAGTGCCTGTACCAAGTCTGCGCAGGTACCGTTAACTCATCTGTGGCGTTAAACTGCGGATTTGCCAGCTCGAACTTTTTGCAACCTCGCTCCGAGCTGAATGCCTCTTTCCTGCTATTCTTCTCCACCTCTCTGAGTTTCCTGCTAAGCTGTATAACTAGTTACAAGACTGGCAATAAACAGGCGAATCAAAGCCCAAGGTGGAAAAACTAAAATCTTGTTGTTTTTACAATTTATATCACGGTTTCGTTTATAATCCTTTACAACGGACTGAAACACCGACTGTTGTAACATTATGTAGCAGATTATTTGATTGTGAATGTTTATTTTGTGCAGTGCAATCGCAAATGGACTATTCATTTCGAATTATGGCTCGGAAAGTTGGATTTAAACGCGTGTAAATACGCGTTTCTGTGAGACAGACACTTGTAAGGGAGCAAAATGAAAGCAACCCAGCCAACAAAGTTAGGCAGATTTATTTAACCGGACTAGGTGCGCGTTTGACTGACGTCTGTCACCTAAACAGAGGGTTGGCATATGGGGTCCAAAGTCCTAATGGATCTTAACTCAAATCTCTGTTTTATATCTTAACGTGCGATTTAATGTCCGAACAGGTCCCCGATGAGATCAATAGGCAGACGCGAAAGGGAAATAGATGTTTGGAAGTTCTGTATTTCCCGCATAATTTCAAACAGAAAGAAAATACGGAGCGAGCCGTTTAATGGAGCCCCTGAAAAGCATTTTTTCTGGCTGGAAAGATGTAGAACAGCCCGTGATGGGTAATTTCACCAACCCTTTATGGACCGCTTTATTCGACTATGAAGCGACCGGGAAGGATGAGCTGACGCTCCGCAAGGGCGACCTGGTGGAGGTCCTGTCACTGGACTCGGAGATATCCGGGGATGAGGGCTGGTGGGCAGGCAAGGTCAACAACAAAGTGGGCATCTTCCCATCTAATTACGTTTCCTACAAGCCGAGCTGTAACGGGACACTTCAGGGACCGGCGGCCGCGAAGGACTTTGAGCCCGAGGAGGTGGACTTTGCTGAGCTGAGCTTGGAAGAGGTGATCGGAGTGGGCGGGTTCGGCAAGGTCTACCGCGGCACATGGAGAGGGGAGCTGGTGGCGGTGAAGGCGGCGCGCCAGGACCCCGACGAGCACATCAGCGTGACATCCCAGAATGTGCGGCGGGAGGCCCGGCTGTTTGCCATGCTCACGCACCCGAACATCATCACCCTCAAGGGCGTTTGTTTGCAAGAGCCGAACATGTGCCTGATCATGGAGTACGCGGCCGGCGGTCCCCTAAGCCGGGCGCTGGCCGGCCGCCGCATCCCTCCGCACATCCTCGTCAACTGGGCTGTGCAGATCGCCGGGGGGATGCTGTACCTCCATAGCGGAGCGATCGTTCCTGTCATCCACCGGGACCTGAAGTCCAACAACAGTAAGCGCCTCGTACTAGACTATGCTCTACAATTAAACGTTGCTCAGTACAAACACAGCCATAAATTCCCACCAAGAAGACTTCTTAAAAATCAAGCTTATTAGGAGTTTAGAAGGTACTGTAACTGATCTAGGGTCAGATGAATGGCGTAAATGAGATTTCTTTGCACAGGCATGGTTAACCAAAAAGGTTTAGAAAGCCTAGCACATTATTAGCAGCTTTCACTAAATCTTAGCTGACATGAACAGTAATGCTGTTTGCATTAGTTTTTTTCGGAAGTATTTATCTGACTAAATAATCTTAATTATTTAAGATTATTGGTGTTCACAGTTTTTGTTGTTGCACCAGATCGACTATTTTTTGTTTGCTATCATAACTAGTATTACTGCTAAGATATCTCTAGGTTTTATATAGGAAAAATATTGCTAAAAACAGTTCAGATAAACAGCTCAGAAAAGCCTGCAAAAATGACTGAGCAAGTAAATACATGGAGTAACATATTTCTCTGAATGAAAAACTAATCCTTAATCTCATGAGAGGCTGGTTTAAGTACACTGACAACGTGCTCTGAATCGGACACTCCACAGGCGTGCTATGGGGCCCAGGCGTCGAGGAGCTGCTGCTGATGTCCCTCAGATCCAGGACATTTCAGCAGCTGCCGCGTCTTTTGAAGCAGCGCTGTTATGCTCGCGTGAGCTTTTTAATTAAGGCGTCGCTTGAATGGACACTGCCGTAATCATAGCTTAGCTAAATGCCTCCCAAGTCTACAAGATTTGGAGTTTCATTTTTTACACACCCATGTATTTTAAAAGAGAACAGAAGATACCAAGACGCAGTAAAGCCCACTGAATCCACCCATCCATCCATTTTCTGAAAAAGCTTATTCTATTCAGGGTCTCGGAGGTCCGGAGTCTGTCCCGGAGGCTACTGGTGCAAGGCAGGGAACAACCCAGGATGGGGCACCAACCCATCGCAGGGCACAAGGCAGGGAACAACCCAGGATGGGGCGC
>JABJVO010000048.1:1178736-1193934 GCA_026770805.1 Boulengeromyrus knoepffleri
TCACGAGTGAGGGTAGGCGAGATCAGGAGCTGGACAGACGAATCGGAGCGGCGTCTACAGTTTTGCAGGCGCTTAACCAGTTCGTCGTGGCTAAGAAAGAACTGAGCCGAAAAGCAAAGCTCTCGATCTGTTGGTCCATCTTCGTCCCTACCCTCACCTATTGTCATGAGCTATGGGTAATGACCGAAAGAATGAGATCGCGAATACAGGCTGCTGAAATGAGGTTTCTCCGCAGGGTGTCTGGGCTCTCCCTTAGGGATAGGGTGAGAAGTTCAGATATCTGGGAGGGCCTCAGAGTAGAACCGCTGCTTCTCCACGTCGAAAGGAGCCAGTTGAGGTGGTTTGGACACCTGGTGCGGATGCCTCCTGGGCGGCTACCCGGAGAGGTTTTCCGTGCGTGTCCTACAGGGAGGAGGCCCCGGGGCAGACCCAGGACACGCTGGAGGGATTATATCTCTCGGTTGGCCTGGGAACGCCTTGGCATCTCCTCTGAAGAGCTGGTAGAGGTACCTGGGGAGAGGGAGGTCTGGGTATCTCTCCTGAAGCTGCTACCTCTGCGGCAGATAATGGATGGATGGATGTGCACTGTATATACTGTACTTCTTGTACACATTGTCCTTTACACTGAAATACACACTGTGCACTGCATATGCTGTACTCCCTATTCACACTGTCCTGTACACTGATATTTACACTGTGCACTACATATACTGTACTCCCTATTCACACCGTCCTGTACACTGATATTTACACTGTGCACTGCATACACTGTACTCCCTATTCACACTGTGCACTGCATATACTGTACTCCCTATTCACACTGTCCTGTACACTGACATACACACTGTGCGCTATCTATACTGAACGCTTACTTCTTGATGTTATTAATCTAAGTCTGTTAAATGGCACTGAATCCTACACAGATGCTTAAGGTATAAATGCAGCCTTATCTTTAGAGTATTTGTCATATGAAATTATGGCTGCGCTCGGAGTTTTTAGAAAAGTCTCTCTGCGGGCTGAATCTACTGCTGACTCCCCCAACAAAGCAGGATTGTTCTCCTGTTGTGGTCGGTTCTGAACGGGGGGATCCGCAGATTCCCAGACACCAAACATACATTCCTGCAAAGGTCAAGATGTCATTTTCCGTATTATTTTGGAAATAGGGGTTTCGGGGCAACCTGCCCAACCATCCCCCCCGCCCCCCCCCCAAGCTTTCTGTCCAAAACAAATTTTCAAAACCTGAAAACTTATTATTCAGAGGCCTGAAAGTTATTGTGCCTCCTTTTCTTTCTTTCAAGCTTGTTCTGTATTATAACACCTCTGAGGTATTTCTGGCGAACAGAATCCCTGTCTGTACTGTTAGATGTTGTCACTGTCCTTTCCCTCTTTTGTCTTTGTAATGTCTCTCCTCGGCCTGCCGCTACTTGCCCCCTGCATTGTTAATTCAGCGAGCGATCACCTACTGCCGAAATTTCCGGTCATGGGATTAATAAAATGCTTTTACGTTTGTTTTGGCTTTGTGATAAGAAGCCAGAAGTAAGGAAATATCAACACTTTAAGAAAATAGTACTTTAGTGAAAGACATGTGGGCTGCTATGGTGGTGCAGTGGTTGGTACTGTGACCTCACAGCTTTGGGATCAGGGTTCGAGTCTCGGCCATGGCTCTGTGTATGTGGAGTTCGTACTCTGGTAAAAATACATTTTAGTTAGGGGAAGTTCGCTCAATTTTTTTATGTTTGTCAACAATAAACATACAGAAGAACCCCAATTTACAAACATTCGCAATAATGAGGGAAAAAAATCTCAAATTTGTAAAACAGCTTAAGTGCTTCTGTACGCCTGTATATCAAATGCACCCTTATTTGCAAGAGAAATTAAAACTGTCGCCACACCTCATACATTCTGCTTCCCACTCATATCGACTTCAGCCAAAAAAAGGCTATTTGGCCTTCATCGCATACTTAAATGAACAATGTTGTTTTCGGCATTTTTGCTGTTCAGGTTAACTCACGTACACAATATACAATATACACGTATATGCGCTTATTTTTTTCAACAAAAGCTATAAAATGTTTGCTAAACTTAAAGCAAACGATGCAATTCACTGTTCACACGAATACAAAAATAATGTGTCAAAGTGACTGTGGTTTTCGGAAGCTGACGTCACTCACGAGCAGGGACGTGCGTATCGTTTCATTTTTAATTAAAGTAAACGTGTGGTGATTCTGAGTGGCTGCCGTACGGTGAAAATCGGTGCCTTTTCCTTCACTTGGTTCTCCGCTCTCACTTGCAGCCCTGGGTCATACGAGGCTCAGGGCTAAACCCGGAATAACCAGTGACTTTTCAAAAACCGGCCAGACGCCCGGACAGGGGCTGAGAAAGCATGGTAACCCTAACCCTGGGTTATTCCCTGCCTGGAATAGGCTGCAGACCCCCAAACGGTTACAGAAAATGGATGGATGGATGGATGGATGGATGAAAATTATGTGTTCATCTCCTTTGTTGACAGTTGGTTCTTTGATGACATTTGGAGCCAGAATTTGGTAACATTCCGCATAAATCCCTGTAGGTTTTTGCCGATTTGTGGGTCGGCATTAGAGTTTGTGCCAGTACTTTCTCTCACCCTCACAGGAGATTTCCTTTCCTTAGTTCTACACCCCAAATACTTTATGTTGTAATTAATGTGTTTGAATCATCATGCAGAACACCAGCAAAGATGGGATCCCCGTTTGGAGAAGCTACATCACAGATTTCGTGGTGATGCTTTGACAGGGTCAGGAAAAAGACTCACAGCTGTGTGATTAGCATATTGTAGAGCTGCGGCACATTCAACAGAGATGATTGAGTCATGCCCTTTATATGACAAGAAGGCTGATTTTCTTTATTTAAAATAATCATTAACCACTGACTAATATTAGCAACAAGACACAATTACGCTGTCATCTCTCAGATAGTACATTGATGCTAATTCTTGTTTGAATGTGTGGCAAGTGTCATTCTGGTGAAAACGTCATTAAAAGAATCGGGATTTTTTTGTGACGGGTACTGGCTCGCTCGCTATCGGCTTAATAACGCTTCTGACTTTTTATATCGAATCGAGTCAGGGCACTTCAAGAGGGAGGCGAGGATAAAAACGACTAGCTGTTCTCCCTCGAAAAAGATCAAAGAACGAGCGCGGCCATCAGCGCCGGCGGTCTGCGCTGAGTGGGCTTCTCAGGTATGAATTGAAATTCACAATTTAATGCTTTCAAATCCTATGTGAAGGATACTTAGAATACGCTACTGGCTTGTGCTTGAGGTACAATTAGCCCCTGAGCAGAGGGCCCTGTGGAAATATAGACGCTCTAATTTAAAAGTGTGTCCTGAGATGTTTGACCTCTCTCAGCTTAAGGGGCTGTATAAAATGGTGAGGCTCCTGTTCTAAATTGGTGCTCGTGTTCTGCCCCATTCTCCACATCCTATTCGAAATGGTGTAGGTCCATCCACGCATTCGCAGCGGAATACGTAGGACGCCGATACCCGTATGGAACATTTAGGCCTGGTTTCCCGTCACGTTCGACCTCCTGGGCTTTGTGGCATCAAGCCGTAAACCCATCTCGATAATGAAAGTCTTTGGGTTTGGACCGTTGACCCGTTAAACTCGAAGCTGAGCAGGTGGCTCTTCCCGTCGTCCTTCTCTCTAGCAGCAAGGACAGCGGAGTCGATCGCGGTTACGCTCTCGTCCTAAGTCTTGCCCTTCCAGCTGCCCGGTGTAGCGCTCTCTGGCGCAATTATGTAAATAAACGTATTTGCATTCAAAGAACGGCATGAAATGCCAGCAGACTTTAAATAGGAAACAGAGGACCCTCAGGTCACAATAAGTATTCTGTCAGGGTAGGTGATTTTCTCCAGGGATGGCGGCCTGACAGTGGAGGAGGTCCTGTAATCCCACGTCTGTACCGGCCCAGGGTCTCATCACTCGTGAGAAGCTTCTGTGTCTCTCAGTGCTCCTGCAAGTTGTCAGTGTGTGTCGTTTTTCCGGAGACACGCCGTGTGACTCCTGCCACGCAGTAGAGCCAGCTCACGTGGAAGCGCTTGCTCAAATAGCAAGAAACGCTGACTCGCTACTGTAGGATTTTCTGTTTTCCTCCCTGTTTTCCTTTCTGTCTCCGGGCCTGATTCACAGTACAGTGTGGAAATAATTCCACCTTCAGCATCAAAGCTGTTCCTTTATAAAAGCCATAGCCAGCTAGCAGGACCTGAAGCTTAACGGTGCTGAGCACTATGCCTTGGTAACATGGGTCTGACTGTGCACCTCACCTACTGTTCTCCAAAAAGTGCCCCTCCCTGCCACATTGTCTGCTGTTTAATTCACCCTGTCGACAGTCTCTTACCCTGTGTGTATCTCTCTCTCTCTCCGCTTCCCGTTATCGGTTTCGTGCTCCGAGTGTAGAGTTTGTTAGCCCGCCCGTCAGCTAGAGGCCCGGCCCTGCCAGGACAAAGCTGCCCTTCTTCCTGGGAAAGCCCCCACCCTCCAGGAATTCTCCCTTCGCCTACGGGCAGGGGGGGGGCAGGGAGCCAGAGAGGTTGAGAGAGACAGGGAGGGTAAGGCGGGGAGACAGAGAATGAGCCTTTAGTGTGTGCGGCCCTGAAGCTTCGACCACCGGTTTGGGAGAACGGGCCTCCACGCAGATAGAGGGCGCTGTCCTGAATCCCCGAAAGATAAAGTAAAAATCCACACTGATCAAACACTTGGCTGGCTGCTGGCATTAGTCTCAGGCTGGGTCTCTTTGAATTGGACAGCAACTGTCCAAAACTCACTCCATCCATGGGATACGTTTTCGAGAAAATTTCTGTGGAGTTGTGGAAATGTAACGATAAGATGCTCGTTGTATATCATGAGGGCTGAGTGAGTTTTGCGGAGCTGTAACATAAGATGAGGAAGCCTGACTTCAGGTTATCGGCAGTCTCTTGTCAAACACAACAAACGGAGTCAGTTTTGCTAATGCACTCTTCTTGGAAACACTTTCTGGCAATTTTTTGTATTTTATACCAGTTTAATGGGTTGGTATATGTCAGAGTTTATTATCTCACAATGTGGGTTCCCAGTGATGGTAAAGGGGGTTTTATTGCCTTACATGTGTAGGATAATATGACTGGTAGGCAGATAGTAACTGGGAAAATCGGCGTCGCAGGTTGACAGGATTCCTGGCTGTGGGTTTTGCCTGCTGGATGTTCACGGCCTTTTGCTTTGACCTCTGGGTCGCCGGCCTGGGCTTTTAGGAACAGCAGGTTGTTTGTGCTGCGTTTGGCCTCCAGGACCGATTCCAAGGTAGGCCGACAAAGGTGCGCGTTATCCGCGCGGAACCAGCCAGAACGCCACGCCGACAGCTGTGTTATTTTCTGCGGTGATCCGCGTCTGCGTCACCCATCGAGGAGAATGTGTGGGCGGAGAGCGGAGCGAGTTTCTGCGCAGAACGGGGCCTTGGAGGGACCTCTTTGTGCTGGATGTAATTTGCCTTTAACCATCAAGGCCTATGCTTACATTTTAGTGGGGGCTTTGGGGCGAGTCCCCGAACCCTGCTCACCTTACAGATCTATAAACCTCTCTCCGTATTCTTGGGAAACAGATCGTAAGTCATGTTTACGGTGTTTGACACACTGCTCCCCTCTTTAATCCCTTTTCTCTTTTAAACAATTGTTTCTTTCATTGATGTTGAAGATTTAAAGGTACCACCCCCCAGAGTAGATAATTACTCAGTAGATAAATTCCGTTCCCAGGTTTTGCAGTTGGTTTAAACACAAATCAGCTCAGGCGAAATGAAGTTTTTTTTTTTTTAATTTTTAAATTTGACTGTGCCCTCAGTGTTTCCATTACACGTGGGTGTCACTTCTTATTGTTGTACTTAGAATAGGCTTTCAGAGTGATGTATTCGCTCGAAACCCTGCCTTTCTTTGAGCAGCGGAAAAGTTCCAGAGATTGTACAAAACAGGGGCTTCTGGGTCTGCCCCAGAAAACAGACGTGGCACTCTGACGCTAGCGTGCGGCGGCTAATGGGCTCGCGAGGCCAAACAACGGGATATCGCTGTTTCTTCCGCCTCATCCTCCTGTGACGTGAAGCGTGTTGATTTTGGGGAAAGTGGAGGATGTCTGCACAGTTACAAGAGGGAGGGGTATAAAGGAGAGATAGAAATGTGACGTTGCGGTCGGGAATTAACTTTTCACTTTGGTTAGCGTTTAGCTTGTGTGGTCTTGCTTTTGTTTTCAGTTATATTACATTTGGGGGAAGACTGTAATGAATCCTTCCGTCCGAAAACCAGCTGTCTTTGTGGAAAAATCATGCGATTCAGGAACCTCTCTGCAGACATATAACCCATTACATAATCTCTACTTCTCTGTTGAAAATCTGCTCCTGTAGAAGACACATGCAGCCGCCCACCATTGATTAGCCCCAGGCTAATACGTGGCGCTTAAGGTAATCTTCACAAAAACAGCAGATGATATCCAGAAGAAGTACGTGTATGACAGGGATACGACTAATGAGACATTTTCATGGCAGTTATGGAAGAATTATTTAAATAAAGTTACAAGTAGGCAGAAGCACCAAAACATTAACGAAGAAACAACCATCAAAAGACAAATGCTTTGATATCGCAATAATCATAATTATAGTGAGTGAGCCAATCACTGAGCAAGCTCTGCCGCCCACAATGCTACAGTATGTATAAATAAATACCCATAAATATCCATTTCTTGGCGCTGTTTATGTAAGCGCTATAAATGGTGATTTGGGGATAGGTTTTTTTTTTGCTCCCAGCAGAAAGAAGATTTTTTTTTAAACGTTAATCATGTTAGCTGGTCTGCTGGCAGAGAGCTGTACACTGATCCTGTTTGTCTGTGAAAACAGCCATTTATTTCATTTTCATCGGCCTTGATTTAGCGCCCCAAAATGAACTGGCCACTGCGGCATGTTGCAATTCTGACGTATTCCGCTTGAACTCAGCGATGGGGCCGAAAGTTGAAAGTCAAAAGTGGAAGAGGAATCGAACAAAAGGCCTGCCGTCTGTGTGCTTTTGTTTGAAACTGGACTTTCGTTTGTGATCAAATGTCATAATTTTACAGTTTGCGGCTAAAATCCATGCGTAAGCTTTCATACTTACCGAGTCTTTGCGATTTAATTTCATTTAGATTAAATTCAAGTCGCTTATGACATTGTGAAAATGTGTAGCCGTCACTAAATGAAAACAAATTTCGTATGAAATGCATGTGATATGGCAATGAATAGCACAAAGCAATATTCTTTTAAAGGACGTGCCATATGCGAGGAGTGTGGAATGAGAGCCGTTCTCCGCATCTTGCAGACGAATAGGATAATTCATCATTATTTGCTGTAACATTTCAGATCAGTTATTTTCAGGAAGTTGGCGCCTCATACTTCCTTATATTTTCTGCAGTTTGTAATGGAGAACAGATCTGTCTGACGTTATGAATGCCAAATTTCAGCTACCACGCTCTTCTCACTTTGTCTTTTTAAATCTCTTCCTGTTCATGGGCTTCGGCCTGGTTTTACATAGTTATAAATATCTCTGCATGCGTTGCGTGTCAGAAGCACTGTTTGTCTTGATTGTTCTTCATCTTAATCCCCCATTGTGATGTTACGCATTTTTTACTGCTGGGGCTGTATATTATTCCTGTCTGTCTGTCATTCTCCATCCTGGCTTCTCTCATCATGTCTGCCCAGCTGATTTGAATAGTCAGATGCTTGATGCAGCCCAGCTGTGCGACATTAAGCGGGCAGATTCCCATGTGGCCAGTGGGCTTCTTGCTGAGAGACAGATCAATACCTTAGTGCTTCTAGTTTGCTAGTAATTTCTAAGGCAATATATACATAGAACAAGGATCACAATCTGAACATGCATACCTTTTTTGTTATTTTCAAATATTTTATTTCAAATATTATATAATATAATATTTAAATATTTATATTTTAGGAGGTCTGTGTGGCCTGATGTAGGACCTCTCTCCTGTTGTACATGGTTATGTTGAAATAGGATATGTCAGCAATGGCTGGCTTGAGTTGCTTGGTAAATAGGGTTTGTTAAATTGCACAAGGTTGCCCAGCTGTGTTTGGACTGTTAAGCAGCTCTGCATGTTTTTAAAATGCTTTCGAAAACCACAGCAAGTGAACGAGTCAGTGTATGTCGAGTCTATTTAGGGATATCAAAATCGGAATCTGGTTTATTTGGCCGAGTCTGTTCACACTCACAGGGAATATGTCTGATACAGAGAGCAGATACATTCTCAAGACAGTGACAGTTACAGTCCAGTTGTTATATGCAGTGTGGATGTGTTGTTGATAAGTGTATAAAAAGTACAGGTGTGCATATCAGTACAAGGACTGCTAGCATGAATACAGTATGTACAAAACAATAGTCAAAGTACTGTGAGTATTATTTACAGCAATGGAGTATTGAGTGGGCAGGGAAGGGGCAGCTGGGTCAGCTGTTTCTGAGGGCGATGGCTTGTGGCAAGAAGCCTTTCTTGTGCCCGTCTGTCTTGGCTCACAGTGATCTCTAGCGCCAACCAGAGGGGAGAAGGTGAAAGAGGTTGTAAGCTGAGTGTGAGGGGTCCATGATGATTCTCCCTTCCCGGTAACTGACTCGGGATTATAACGGTACAGAGAGTACTCAAGCTGCTCAATTATGCTGCATTTTATATTTGGGATACATTCTGAATATGAATCAATTAGCAAATAGAGCTTCAGATCCTATCTCAGGTCAGTTGTGATTGTGACTCCCTGGATGCTCAGATCCACCAGTTTTCTTCTCTCCCTGCAGTTCTGCTTGCCCAGCCCGTTGGGAATGAAAACATGGAGGGAAAGACCCTGAAGATCACCGACTTTGGGCTGGCGCGGGAGTGGCACAAGACCACCAAGATGAGCGCGGCGGGTACGTACGCCTGGATGGCGCCGGAGGTGATCAAGACGTCCACCTTCTCCAGGGGCAGCGACGTGTGGAGGTGAGAGGATTAGTATACTGTGACTCCTGGAAGGGTGTCCTGCTGGATTTATTTGATCTGCTTAGAGCGAAGGGGAAACCTGTGTGAGGAATGTTTCACATGAAGTATGCAAAGTCACAGAAGAACTACGTAGTCTAGATGAAGAGAGCTCTATGGCCTGGACCAGAAGCTCTGTGCAGAGGGTAATCAGGATTCAGAAATATCTTTCATATCAGTATTTCTCAACCTGGTCCTCGGGGACCCTTGGATGGTCCACACCTTTGCTCCCTCCCATCTCCCAGCCAGACAGTCCACATTTTTGCTCCCTCCCAGCTCCCTGTCAAACACCCTACATTTTTGCTCCCTCCCAGCTCCCTGTCAAACACCCTACATTTTTGCTCCCTTCCAGCTCCCTTCCAGACAGTCCACATTTTTGCTCCCTTCCAGCTCCCTGCCAGACAGTCCACATTTTTGCTCCCTCCCAGCTCCCTTCCAGACAGTCCGAACAAAAACGTGGACCGGCTGGGGTACTGCGACGACCGCGTTGAATGACACTGTGTAGACTACCTCTTTCGGGTTAGTCCACATGCTGATAGTGCTGATGCTAGAAAGTTCTCATCTCTGTGTCCAGTTGGCACATTCCATGGAGATGGAGTCCGGTGATGGTTAGCGTCTAGCATGGGAAGCGGAGGGAGGTAGAGAAAGGAAAAGTTTGCTGTGACAGTGAAGGGAAACTGCATTTTGATGATGTCATCGATGGATCCAGTAGAGAAGTAAAAAAGTAACATTCAAGGTACTGAAAAAGGCTTCCGCACCTGACAGAAAAAGCTGGAATGGAGAGATGTAAAGCATAATATCTCCGTGCTGTCAAGACAAATATATCGCAGGGTGGATGGGAAGATCTAATGGTCGAATGTCAACGTCAGCTTAGGAGAATGAGAATACAAGTACAGGTTTGGCAGTGAGGCAGAGGACTTTCTCTGAGATGGCCTCAGATGCAGGCCGGTAAGGGGGAGGACAGAGAGGGTTGAGATTTGCATTAATAGTAATGGTTTAACTGGTCTTAAAAGGATTTTCCATGTAAATGTAGACTGAACAGAGGCAGCGGACAGGGGGAAGTTGATCAAAGAGGAAAAGGATAGGAGGATGTCAGCAGTTTTTTTTTGAAGAACTAGAGGAACGGGGTGGAGACAGCAGGTGGTCGCTGGGCGATCAAGGTGCGGAGAAACATCACGTCAAGGAAGACGATGGAAGCGGGAGGGACTCTGCTGAAGAGCTGCCAGCCGGGCGGTTTGAGGACGTTCAGGGGAAGCGCTGATGTCTTCCATCTTTCTGCTGGCAAAGCCGTGTCTGGACTGCAGGCGAAAGGGTTAGGGAGAGGTTTAGGGTTAGGGTTAGCAGGCCAGAGTTCAGGCGAGAGCTTCTGCTGTTTTTGAACAGTTTTCATGGCATGAGGAAGATAATTAAAAATGCTAAACTTCCTAGTCAGATAGGTCCTTAATTTCGTTTGTGTTTTCTTTCTGTCGCTGTTTATCTGGTCCTTTCACAGGGATGTAGTGGTGGGGCAGATTAATATGGTCAGCTGGTCGCAGAAATGGTCCCGAAAAGGACAGGCTCTGCTTGGGGTACAGGAATACAGGAATACGGGAATACAGGAATACAGGATTACAGGAATAGACAGATATCAAAACACCCATCTTCTGTAACCACTTATCCTATTCAGGCTTACAGGGGCTCCAGAGCCTACAGACAGAAGGCAGGGAACAACCCAGGATGGGGCGCCAACCCCTCACCGGGCACACTCACACACTCACACACACCTACGGGCAATCTGATAACTCCCATTAACCTCAGCATGTCTTTGGATCGTGGGGGGAAACTGGAGAACCCAGAGGAAACCCCACAATGACATAGGGAGAACATGCAAACTCCACACACATGGAGCCATGGCGGAGACTCGAACCCGGGTCCTAGAGGCGTGAGGCAAGCTACTGCACCCCCCCCCAGATATCAGAACAGAGCTTCTGAATCAGAATAATATCTTAGATTTCCATTATGTTTAATCCAAGGGAGTGATCCTTGTTTACTTTTTGCTATTCAAGGGTTAATGTGGAGAATTTCGTGTGAAGCGAGGATTGACTCTCCGGAGGAACAATGAAATATAGCCGTTAGTCCTTCAGCTCGAGAGGAGCTGGCTGAGGCGCTTAGTGGATTTTAAGAACATGTTATTTGGGAATCCCTCAGAAGGAGCTAGCGTCGGTGGCAGTGACAAAAGGGGCGTGGCCTGCTCTGCTTGGCGTGCTGCCATGGCAACCCTCATTAGGAGAAACGGCATGGAGATGAGATGAGAATACAGATCTTTTACTGTGCGGAAAAACTCTTGGGGGAAAAAAAATCAGGTTATCAGTTTGTGCAAAGTAAGCTAAAAAGTTTGTAATTTTACAAATATAGCACACTGGGTCACAGCTTTCAAACTTTGGGGCCCAGATTAATAATGTATAGGAAAATATGATTACAATTAATGAACTGGGGTCAATAGGTCTGCAGGGTGCTCTAATTTTGCCGCGGTCTTTGGTAAAATCTGGAACTCTGGAAATTTGTAAGTGGAACACTACAGCACTGTGAATATAGCGAATGGAAATGCTAATTATCTCTCAGAATAGCCAGTTAGCATATACTGTATATCTTCTATTTTACTCCAGTTGAACGAAGTAGCAGAGGATAGAAATGAATTATTTACAGTTTTGGAAGTTCAGTTCCAGAAGTTTTACTGTACAGACGAGACAGATCAGATAAATGAAACAGATTTTGCTGACACGGTGTCCCAGTGCTTAACACCACAGGTCTGCCCCCACTTTGTGGGTGTTTTCCTGCCCCCCCCCCCGATGCTGAAAGGGTTTCTTCCAGCTAGCCAGCAGTCCAAAAACATGAAGCTGTCTCTGGATGCCTCGTGGCGTGTGATACTCTGGCCAGTATCCTGCCTCTTGCCTCTGGGCTGGCTTGCGGCCCAGTGTGACCGGATACGCACCACAGTGGGTGGATTTGCGCAGAAATTACAGAAGTGAAATTATTGCTCAAAAAAAGTCTGTTTTGAAATTCGTCCCGACGACGGGTGGCCGGACTCAGCCCTGGCTGTGTGTGTGTGTGTGTGTGTGTTGCAGCTACGGCGTGTTGCTGTGGGAGCTGCTGACGGGGGAGGTGCCCTACAGGGGCATCGACTGCCTGGCGGTGGCCTATGGTGTGGCCGTCAACAAGCTCACCCTCCCGGTGCCGTCCACCTGCCCGGAGCCCTTCGCGCAGCTCATGACAGGTGCCAACGCCAACCTTCCCCAGCACCTGCCTCCTTATTTGATACGTCGGAGGAGCGCACTCGTTTACATGCCGTCAGGGCACAGGAGGGGGGGCTGTGTTTTTCTGATAAATACCTGTGTAGATTAAATTGAGCGAGGTGGCGGGTTGCCGTGGCGATGCGGGGCGAGCCCCAGGATGAGCGTTGCGGTCGTCGCTCCCCGCAGAGTGTTGGGACCAGGACCCCCACCGACGGCCCAGCTTCGCCGCCGTCTTGGCCCAGCTGAGCGCCCTGGAGCAGCGGGTGCTGGACGAGATGCACCAGGACTCCTTCCACTCGCTGCAAGACGGCTGGAAGCTGGAGATTCAGGGCATGTTCGATGAGCTGCGGGCCAAGGAGAAGGTGCGGGGGGGTTAGGATGGAGCAGGGGGGGTGTAACATACCTTAACAGCTATAATATACATTAAAAAACAAACAATATATGATAATAAACATTATAACCTTTTAATCATATACTGTTTGTTATTGATGCATATTACAGCTGTTACGCTGTTTTAGGATGTTAGACTTACACACTGCTTATGAATGTTTTATGAATGCATTACGACGGTGCAGTTAATGTAAAATATAACCAAATATTTTTTAAAAAATTAAAAATAAACAAATACAATGAAATGAAATAGTAATGTGAGAATTGGGGGGGGCTGCATACGGGGGTGGGGGCCGTGGAGCAGGCTGACGGCGGCATGCCCCTGACGCAGGAGCTGCGCTGCCGCGAGGAGGAGCTGCAGCGCGCCGCCCTGCAGCAGAAGTCGCATGAGGAGTCCCTGCGGCAGCGGGAGCAGCAGCTGGCGCGCTGGGAGCAAGACGTGTTCGAGCGCGAGCTCAGCCTGCTCATCCTGCACATGAACCAGGAGAAGCCCAGAGTGAAGAAGCGCAAGGGCACCTTCAAGAAGCACAAGCTGAAGTTCAGGAGCAGCGAGAAGATCAGCATGCCGCAGGGTGCGTCCATCCCGCCCGTAATGGACGGGGAGATCCATCCCGCCCCGCCAGCAGGCTTCCTGCCCTCGGCGCTGGCCAGACTGGGCCCAGAATAGCTGCCCTTTCTGCGTCATGGCGCCTAACCTTCGCAGGAAAGCTGAGCGCGTCGGCCCGGCCCGGCCCGGCCCTCCACGCAGTCCCACAGAAAGCAGCTCGGCGTGGGAAGCCATTGTGACAGCGCTCAGGGCTTTCTTGGGATTATTGTTATCGGAATTTATTAGTAAGATAAGGACTCGATCCCAAGCCACTGCGGAGAGTGTCAGACCAATGAGAGACTAGCAGCTGTCTGACGGCTGCAGACCTCCTTTGTAACTCTCTCCTGTGCCCGTTTTGGTTCTGTTTGGTCTGGTTTTATTGTCACCTTTGTATCGGTCTGATCTGACCTACTTCCCCCCCCAATCTCCCATAGCCACCACATTCCTTTACTTTTATTGTTTGTGTAATAATGTATCGTAAATTCATCTAGTCATCCACTGATTTTTTTCCTGTTGTTCTTTAGATTTCATTCATAAGATCACAGTGCAGGCGTCTCCAGGGCCGGAAAAGAGAATAAACTTTCTGGACCTGGGGTCCCCTCCCTGCTTTGGCCCCCGCTTTCGGGCTATCCCGCGTGAGTCAACCCCCGGAATGCCCCCCCCCCCCCACCCTGACTCCTCAGCCTATACACTGACTCGTACACCATGAACGCCACAAGCCAGTGCGTCGTACAGCCGGTCTTACTCCGCCAGCGGTATCAGAGAGCCACATCACCGCTTCACGTATTACTGAATTCGTGTTGTACTGTCACTCTTCACCACAGGGGGGAGCAATTGCTCAGTTTATGAAACGCCACGATTCTCCGCGCCACCATGACGTGCCCCAAATACATACATTAATGCAAAATTTATTTACTCACTAAAGAATCCGAAAGTGTAATATATAGATAACGAGAATAATTCTATTTTTTTGAGTGCGATATATAACTTCTGCGTTTGCTCGTCTGCAGTATGGACATCATCACTACCTACAATGTGGAGGCTTTAAACGATCGATCAGAATGGGGGGGTGGTCCTTTCACACACACTTTTCTGTGGATTTTTTTTCCCTGTTATGTGTGCCTGTACAAAACGGGCAACTAGCGTTACGCTGCATCTGTAGGTAGCCCACGATGCCTCGGGGTCCAACAGGCTCGTCCTCTTAATCCGTGTCACGTGCTGAATTATAAAGCCCGAGCTTTTGGGTGGCTCTGTATATCACGGTAAGTATGCTGTTCTGGGCATGTCACCTCATGTCTGCTGCTTGCTGTACCCCCTCAGTGAGCCCCAGCGACGGCAGCCGGGCGTGGGGTCCCCCTTCCGTGTGGCCCCTCGAGCCCCCGGCTAACAGGCAGCCGAACGAGGAGCCCCGGCCGGCTCCCCTCCGGAGCCCCCAGAGTCCCAAGAGCCCCTGCCGACCCAAAGTCCTGCGGCTCAGTTCCCAGGAGAGCAGGTGATGCCCCCCCCCCCACCTGGAATCTGAGCAATTCAGATCTCAATGTCAAAGGGATTTACCGTGTAGCATTGTTGCTTAGGACGCATGTGCACGCTTCATATTTGAATCTTGTCTCATGTGTTTCTGCCCCCCAGCCTCTCGATGAGGGCCAAGCTCCTGCAGGGGGACAGCAGGCAGAGTGGCCACTCGGACGCCGAGTGGGAGCAGCACCGATCCCCCACCCCGGAGGCCCAGCTAAACGGTACCCCTCCCCTGACGGAGCGCCTCACATTCCTGCTGCCGCACTCGGGGTGGGGGGGGACAGACCCTGACGGCAAACAGAGCAGCTTCATATGTGCATCACACATGCATGGTAGCAGCACAGAGCAGCCCTCCCCCCCCGCCTGTAAGCTGCATGCAGATACAGAGCAGTCTGCCCCCC
>JABJVO010000048.1:1193953-1208640 GCA_026770805.1 Boulengeromyrus knoepffleri
CCCGGCCTTAAGGTCTGTGTAGACATGGGCTAGAGAGACAAAAAACAAAAACTTTACTTGAGGGGCATAAATAATATAGTATTATGCCATTACTGATGTATTAATTAACCACCAATTAAGCCTTAGTTACATACTGATGTCATGTCCGTCGTTAAAGAATTGTGATGCATTTTCTAAAGTAACAAGCATATTTGTTCATGGTTTGTACTTCACTAGTAACTAAGCCAAGTCACTACCAAGTGTTTGTGTGTGTGTGTGTATAAATTGTTGATATTAATGAAAGCAATGTTAATTTGCTTGCTGTGAGACACACACACCAAAAAGTCTCAAAAAAAGTCTCTTAAGACAAATAATGTATGATATACGTAGGGCGATATGCATAATGGATATTTTTATTAAAACCATCCATGAAGAGGTAAGACATGATGACATCACAGATAAAGCAAAGAGACGGCAGATATTAAAGCTGAAGGTCTCCTGGATCCCTGCTTGCAGGATTCTCTCTGAATGAGCCCCCAAAGGCTAACCCCCCCCAGGGGGACCCTGGGGGTGAGGAGGGGCCGCCCCCCTGGACGTCGCCCTCCCCCGCAGGGTCCCCCAGGCCAGAGCGAGGACTGTGCGCCGGACCCCCCAAGATCACCCACAGAGCCCTGCTGGGCGGGGGGCTGCTGCTTGCAGCAGTCGCTCTGGGCTGTCCTTTGGAGATCCTCCCAAAAGTGCCCCCCCGGACGAGTCTGCTGGCACTGGAGGCCGAGCCGCAGGCGGGGCCGACCTCGCCCCTTCGGGACCCCCCCACCGTGGACGACCTGATCACCTTCTCCTACCCGGACTCCGCCCCCATGCCGGACTTCGACCCCGCCTCAGAGCGCGCCCCCCTGCCTCTTCACTTTTGTGATACCCCCGCCCACGGACAGCTCCGGGTGTGCCAGGACAGTTCCGGAAACTTCCAGGAGGAGCGGGCTGTCGACGAGCCCCGAGTCAACAGGGAGCTGGGGAGCAGAGTGTGGGGCCTCAGCACCGACAGGAGGCGAAAGCCCAGCCAGGAGCTCCTCCCCCCTCACTCAGGTCAGGCTCTGGCCGCGGCCCCCCCGATTTTCGCTTGCCCCTCCCGAGTTTTATGGCTCCTGACTCTTCTTACTGAAGTCATTTATCTTGTATGTACTGTTTGTTTAAAGAGCAACGATGGACTAATACAGAGTAAGGGAGGTATAATAAGCCAGGAGCATGTTTCCTACTGAGGAAGGCCCTCCGTTAACAAATCAGTTACCTGGAGTAGGTACTCAGCAGAGCGACCGAGAACGGGTTAAGTACGCAGGGCAGGCCTCACTCCCCTATCCTCTGCTGTTGTGTGGATGAAATGATGTTTGCGAAGAGGCAGCGCGATCGCGAACGAGGCCTGCTCTCGCGTCAAGGACGAATCGCTTCTGCCTGCGCTGTTGATCTGTGTTATAGTGTGAATAGTAAAACGTCATTTAGCCCCATATTTTAAAGGTGTTCTTCTTCTTTAGGTTGCACTGAGATCATAGAAGGTGAGTTTTGTTACATTGGTCATGCAAATTCATGTTTATTGATATTGATCATTGACTAGTGGGAATATTCCTTGGCATGTTTTGAATGGCCAGATAAAGACGAGGCCTCAGGTCACTGTCTGACGATGCTTCTGTCTCCCGCTGAAGGCCTGGACCTCCCCATGTGCTCGCAGGACGATTCGGACCAGCAGGCAGCACCTCCTCATTCGCTGCTCCTCGACTCCCGGCTCTGGGGCCCCAAGACGCGTAGGGTGGAGGTCAGCGTCATCCCCCGCCCGCGCCCCTCCCCCGTCAGGCCCCGCATCGACCCATGGAGTTTCGTCTCGGCCGGAGGGGCGGGCCCTCGGCCTCTGTGCCGCCCCCCGCATCGACGCTCTTCGGCGAATCCCTTCACGGACTGCGATCCCTTTCCTCCCCTGAACCATGACCCCTCCGGGACTCCGGGACACGAACCCGACCCCTTCTGCGTCCCCTTCGGCACCTCCCGCTCTGCGCCGGGCTCCACCAGTGCCAGTCCCTCCCTGTCCGCCCTGAGAGCTGGCCCTTTCTCTCCAACGCTAGACTCTCCCTACATCGATCTCGGCTGGAGCCCCCTGCTGGACCCCGGCGAAGGAAAGAAGAAGCGGAGGAGGCAGCTGGTCACGGGCCTGGAGCCGTGGATGTCTCCTACGCACCACGGAACCGACCGCTTCTGACAAGGCCCGGGCTGGCTTTCTGTTCCGGAGAAGCCGTGGTCAGAACCGGCTGAAATCGGGAACGATGGGACCGCAGATAATGTCTCGTATTCATTAGGAAGGCAAATAATGTAATTTGCATAAATTAGAGATTTGGAAATGATTAAGCTGGGTTGATTACCGTGATTTGGGCATTATTTTTCCTTCTCCAGCAGCCCTTCCCCAACGTGAGCTGGAGGCAGCGCCGTCCCCTCTCAGTCCGGAGACACGTCTCGCCGGCCGGCCCTGGAATACCGCTGAAGTTATACCTTAGATATAGCTGAATATGTGCAAGAGCCTACAGGCAGATTTTTATTGTGGACACTGGGAAAACAAAGAAAAAACACAGGAATAATATTTAGCGGCGCGCCCAACAAACTCTGTGTAGGTGCCAAATGTTTGCTGTTGCCTTGGAGAGATTTGCATCCTGAAAATAATAAGCATTGCAGGCGGGAGAATTAAAACAGTCTGATGACAATCTGCATTCAAGGTCTAGGGTAGAGAAACGAGAAACGTCGCCGCAGGCAGTCGCCCTTGAGTATTACCGGCATTCTCTCCGATAATTTCGGCTCAGGAATGGGAAGTTCCAGTCACTGGTCTCGAGTAGCCGTGCTTTCCGTGACTCAGCTGTCATTTCTTGGCCAGGAAGTAAAGACACGTTACCAGTCTGAGCTTCTAAGATTAGCTGCTTGTTGGTAGAACGCTGGGGTGGTCAGCTCTGGCCCGGCCTCAGACGCAGACGCCGTCAGCTGGTCCTGGGTACGTTCATGGTGCAGCTGTGCATTCTGCAGAGCTTCTGTTCCCAGTCCCAGGAAGCACCAGCCCTCCGAGCAGAGTGGGACCCCCGACTCCAACAATGTGGCCTTTTCACAATACATCTCATGCATAATTGTTACACACTTGCTCTCAGGGGGGGCGACCCTCTGTTTACAAAGGAGTTATCTACATATAATCACCTACTTTTTGCCCCTCCCCCCTAGGATGCTTTGTTTATGTAAAATAGCCTTCGCTCTCTTTGTCTGGGCCCTTGCTTTGTGCCAAAGATGCCGCCCCTTCTGCTCGTTGCAGACGGGCCCTGCCACGCTCTGCCATGCACTGCCACACCCTGCCACGCTCTGCCACGCCTTGACATGCTCTGCCATGCACTTCCACACTCTGCCACGCCCTGCCACGCCCAGCCACGCACTGCCACACCCTGCCACGCTCTGCCATGCACTGCCACACCCTGCCACGCCCTGCCACGCTCTGCCACGCTCTGCCACGCCCCGTGCGCCGCCCATCTGCAGGAGGGTGCAGCGCTTCCCACATTTATTTATTTATGGGAGATATTTTTAGCTACCGTTAATGTTCAGAGAAGCTTCAACCACGCTCCCCCCCCCCCTCCCCCCCCCCGCGCCCCCCCCCCCGGCGGGGGGGGGCCGGCCTTCCCCATTTTTTTTTTTTGTGTCGAATCTTTTTCGGCCCCGTTATTGTCCAGAGAGGGTTTAACCACGCCCCCCCCCCCCCCCCCAGGTCACTACAGTGATGCCCACGCAATGGGGGCAAAGCAAAATGGCTGCACAGAACTGACGCGGGTGCCACATATCGAGGATCTCGGATTTGCATTCCTATTAGTATATATATATATTTTTTTTTAAAAACTATTTATACTGTCAGTGCTTACATGCATGTTATTTACATGACTGACTTGTATAATGAGATACTTCAATTTGTTTTTTCCCCTTAGGGGGCCTGGAATTGGGATCATTTAAATTCTGAATGTTTGCCAGTGGCTCCAGATCTTAAGAAAGCTCTTTAAAAAAGTTTTATTTACGCACGTCTACATAAAAGCGATGTCAGCCTCTACGACATCACTGCATCCACCACCAGGCAGTTGACCTCGCTATGATTCTAAAAATTCCACTCCGAGGTTGTTGGCTTTTTTTCTATTCTGCCTGTTTTCCATCCAAATCCGCTTTTTGTTCCTTTTTAAATTTAGCAGCAGAAAGGGATTTTCACGAAGTCCGGCTTGGCTCGCGTTCAAGAAATTCTTAGCTAGGGTTGAAACAAGTCAATGTTCTTAGCGAACGGGACCGTGGACCCCCGGTTTCCACCAGGTGCTTCCACAGCTAATCTCGCCTTTGTGCTGTAATGTAGGCCTGCTGGTCATGATGCACGGCTTTTAAATCCGTCTTCGGCGCAGTTTGCTTAACTCCAGTTCGTACAGTTGTGCAATTACCCTGTCAGCAAAAGACTGAAGTGATACCAGCTCAGAATAACACAGAGGAACACAGTCACATTTATATAGCTCTTTACTTCATGCGTCATGCAGTGTTACCGAGATATTTCCCCAGCCACCCAAGACATGCAGCAGATTTAGGAAATACAGTGATTTACTTTGAAATCCATTTCTGCAGCGCCCCCTACAGGTCTTAAAGTAGTAAAGAACAATGTCTAGACCCACTTGTGTACAGTTAAAAACATTCTCTACTTCTGAAACGCTTATATGTGGATGGTGGAGATTTCTTTATTTAACATTGAGCCACTGTTTAATGGTTTTTGTACAAAAGTACATGGGTGGCAGAGTTATGTGATTAATGTGACGACGAGGGGAAGATTCTGACATTTTATTCTCTTAGATGCGAATCAGTATAAATTATTTTGAACCACTCTCCAGTTCTGTGCTGACAGTAAGTGGAAATAAAAATTCAAGGTAACTGGGCTAAATAAATAATTGAGACTCTGTGCAATGCGAAGATGGATTGTAAGCCTAGTAATGCAGTTAAAGCATTAACTATTCAAGAGATTCGTTTTTCCAATGGCACAGATTTTCTTTGACTATCAGGCAAGAAAAAGGGTATCGGGGAAAAATTCTTCATAAACCATTAATCAAATCTCATTTCATTACTCTAGATTTCATTGTGTTGTATTAATGTTGACTGTGATTACTATTAACTGACTGGTTGGTGGGTCCCATGTTTCATTAACCTGGTATATGTGTAATACAACTACCAGGACAGTTTGTGTATTATATGTGCATGCGTGTGATGCCCCAAATTACTGATAATTATCATAATTTGTCGTTACCAGCACCCACCAGCAGGTGGCGTTGTAGAGCCACTGGTGTTCCTTTAAATTACTAAACAAAAGTCTTTCACAGAATATGTTAGATGATATAGGGCTCGGTGTAAAATGCTAAGATCTTTTAAGTCTGATTAGAATTAAAAATTTGACTCGCATACTGTTAGCGCTGGATTTACTGCAAAGTGCCAGGAAAACAGGAAGTGGCAGGATATGCATCATCCGTCCATCCATCCATTCATCCATCCATCCATCCATCTATCTGTTTTGCCTGGATGGGATACCAAACAGACTGTGATGGTTCTATATATAAAACATGCATCTTTCATACATACACCAAGAAACATCCAGTGTTTTGTCAACATGGGTAGACGAATGATGTCAGGTGTGAACAGCAATCAATCAAAATTCAATCAAAATTATTGACACTCTAACCCATAGCAAGATGGCTGAATCTCAGTAGTGAGGTACAAGTGCTGGTTTGGATTAGTGGGCAGTTTACAATCTGGAGAGTCCTTTTCATTAATTTGCATTTCATCCATATTAATTTGTGTCCCCAAACTAATGGGAAGAGGGCTGAGAGCAGGAGTCCGTGTGCCTGGTCGGTGACGTTCACTTTGGCGTGAACTGGAAAACAAAAGGCAGGCCTTCGTCTGTTAGCATGAGCGCTGTTAGCATGTTAGCATGAGCGCTGTTAGCATGTTAGCATGAGCGCCGTTAGCACGTTAGCATGAGCGCCGTTAGCACGTTACCATGCTCAGGTGGGCAGTAATGTGGGACCTGGATTTTATTAGCATTTTTTGGGACCTGATGTGGGGGGGGGGGGCAGCACTGCACTGTTAGCATGTTAGCATGATCGCTGTTAGCATGTTAGCATGAGTGCTGTTAGCAGGTTAGCATACGCAGGTGGGGAGTAATGTGGGCCCGGGATTTTATTAGCATTTTTTGGGACCTGATGTATGGCAGCATGTGGCTCGATGGCTTTATGTCCTTTGTGTGGTGCCTTTAATTAAATGATTAAAATGTATGTTAATGGGCTTTTAAGATAACATGCTTATCCCTACATAATTGTATGTATTTGTATGTTTTTAAAGTGTTGCACTGGGCTGGACCTGAACATCTCTCTGTATAGGACCTTTAAGGAGGTTTAACCTGTGGATTATTGAAACAAAAAATTATGTAAATTCAAACAGAGAAAAGATCCAATAAAATGAACGGCTGAGGCCCGCTCTTCATTTTGCACAAATTGTGTTGATGTTTCTTGTAGATAGAACATTTCCTCTAATCCCAGGAAAGATATCTGATTTAATCAGAAAAATATAAAATTACATTCATAAAAAGCATTGTGCATAATTAGCAGAGCCCCTAGAAAATGCTGGGGATTTTCAGTCATTTGAAATGACTTTTTTGGGAATGTTACGAAATGCGAAGAGCCAGTGCTGTTTGGGATTGGAGTTTGCTGCTGAGGCCTTTTCAAAACGGAACCTTCCAGAAAACCTACAGTAGTTGATAAGATTGAGTCCCTGCATCACTGCATCACCTGGAGGCCAACTAGCAAATGCAGGGATGTGCAGACGGCCACTGAGATGAAAGCTGACAGGATCTTAGCGCACGGTCAGGCCCCCGCCTCCGCATATCAGCTCTGCTCGTACGCAGAGCCACTGTTAACCACTCCCGTCGTTTCGAGCTGGGGGGGTCACGGGTTTTCTCTGGAGGAGGCAGAACTGAAGTTTCTGACCCGCAGCCGGCCGCCGTGACATAGCCGTTTAAAATAACACAGCAGAAGGACATCGAGGGACGGTAGCAGAACAGATTGGCTAGAAGAACAAGGCCTATTGTCATTAATGAGGGAACCATTAAAGCACATGCAGCGATGGCTGTTACTTAGGTGAGTCTGTCCCCACTGGGAACTCTTTTGCCAAAGCACACCCAGTCTGCCCCCACCAGACAGCATAACACTACCTGTTACCTTTATTTTCAATTTAGGGCTGAAATGAAATTTGTTTTCAACTATTCTCTGTATAATAAGGGCATTTTTTAAATTCTAAGAATGTTTTTTCTTGACTTGCGCCAGACGTTAAAGCTGTCATTCTGAATCACAGACAGTGAGGCTTGACCAGCAGACCTTGACACTGGGAAGTGTCCGTGTCTTTCACTGGGCTTGTGAGTCCCATCTTCACCGTGTGTGGTGATGACTGATCCTCTTCTGTGGCGTTCTCACACTCATCATTTCTGACACACTCACAATTTATATTACATTCAGGATTTCCATTGCCCTCATCATTTACGTTACATCTATGACATCATCACACTCACGATTCTCATCACATTCTTGATCTCATCACACTCACAAATCCCATTACATTCACGATAAAATCACACTCACAATTCCCATTCCACACAAAACCCCTACCTGTCACTCTCCCCCCCTGGGTTCTTGCATCCCTGCCCCCTGTGCCCCAGTTTATCGCTGCCTTCGCTCTATTGCTGTGCCTAAATTCACTCTTTTGACTGTGTGCTCTGTCTTGTTCCCTGAACTTCCCAGGATTGGCCTCTTTCTCATCGAGACCCTGCACTAGATAAGCAGCTTCAGAAGATCAATGGATGGAACTTTTTCTTTTTCTGTTCCTTCTTTCTGGGTTTTTGACGTTAACATTTACACGGTTCAGATTTTTCTGGGGTGCTTTGTAACGACTATGTTGGGGCATAAAAATGAACAGAATTCAATGGACGGAGTATCTGAGCTTGTCTGGACATGGGGGAGGCCTCGGGGCAGACACCAAATATTGCCGAATATCCTTTCATTTGACTGGTTAGTTATGAATATTGTTCGCATCCCGTCCTCAACAATCACCCATCATTCGTGTTGTGTGGCTGTAGACAGAAAAAGACGTTTCTGTAGGAAGACGCTCTCCGGGCTTTTTGGAAACGTCGTGGTGTGTGTTTGCTAGCAGGCTTTGGACAGGCAAGGCCGGCCGCTGGCGCTGGAACGCATTAAGGGGAAATGCAGAGTGATGGATGGTGGGAGCCACTGGGCCGATACGTAAACAACCAGCAAAAGATCCAAAGGTTCACCGCTGTTAAACAACAGCCGCGCTCACAGTCTCTCACCCTGACGCATACGTATCAATCTTCACAGCCAGTCGTTCCGGAGGGGATTCAAACCTCTTCATTTATTTTATTATGTCCACGACGTCACAAAAACAATTGGGTAACACTTAACTGAAGGCCTTGTTTTTAGCATTTATCAAAAGCCATAACACATTATAGCTATGCCTGTTATGCATTATGAACACTTTATGAAGCTCTCATCTATAATGCACTATAGATACCTTTATAATGGAGTACAAAGCATCCTTATTGCTTATACCGACCATTATAGAGCATTATGAAGGTATTTATAGTGCATTATAGATGAGAGCTTCATAAGGCATTCATAATGTGTAATACACATGGCTATAATGTGTTATGCCTTTTCATAAATATTTATAGGCATGTTTATAATGCTTTATGAATGCATTATTATTTGTTATGAATGTGTTTGTAAATTACTAAAAACACGGCCTTAAGGTAATTAGGTTATTAAAGTATTACCAAAAATTGATAAAAAAATAATTAAAAATTAAAAATCAGGCAGGATTCCTCCGGTCCGTTAACTAGGCCCCTGCAGTTGCTCGCTGCAGAGGTTTGCCTTGAGTTTAACAGCGATACAGGCCTTTCCTGACTAACCATGGTTTAGCAGAAGCAGCCGGCAGGTGAGCTGACTTCTGGCATCCTGATTGATGCTGATTGACAGCCTCAACGCTCAGCCAAAGCCTTTTTCAAGTCTCACTCTTCACTGCACTTTGTATTTTTTTTATTTATATATTTTAGGCAAATGTCCCTTCTATCATTCCGGATCTAAATCCCGTATTATGGCGCAGGCTCCCGATCGATGGCACGCCAAATGAAGAGCTAGGGTTGAGTGAAGGATTACAGGGCCCGCGACAGGAGAGGCATCTGTCTGCAGCTCAGAGACAGCAAACTGGCACCTCATCCGTACAAAGCAGAGTATAGCAATCAGGTTTACAACAGCCTGTATATATCTGCTGCAAATTTAATTACATATCTGATACACATTAAATTATATACAATTACGGGGGGTGGAGGAATTACGGAAACGGGACTTTGAAGAAGATATTCGCAATTACAAAAACAGCGACGAGTGAATCCTATTATGTTGGAGTGTGCTTGGCAGTATGTGGTGACTGTATAACAGCCCCACCGGCCGCACCTTGATGTGTGAATTTCCAAAGCAACATGAGTTCAGAAAGGGCCAAAGATTTGGTGCCTGAATTGCAAGTGAACTGGTCACAGACAAACAGCCCGATAGAGGGCAGGCCTCTAAGATCTTGACATCATATGTCACACGTGGACCAATAGGAGTAGGCAGATACTTAAGAGGATTTCTGATTTGATTGGGGCAGCATGTGGCTCAGCTGACTAAGCCTATGTTCCTGTGATCAGAAGATTGCCAGTTTGAGCCCAACCTAATGAGAAGTCACATGTTTGTGTGCCCTTGAGCAAGGCCCTTAGCCCCCAGCTCCATGGGCACCCTGCAGGTGATTGCCCATTGGTGGGCACCCTGCAGGTGATTGCCCATTGGTGGGCACCCTGCAGGTGGTTGCCCATTGGTGCCAAGCTTACTCTCACCTACGTATGTTTTATGGAGAGCAAGATGGGGAAGGAAAAAAAGAGAATTTTCCCATTGGGGTCAATGAAGTATCATCAATTTAAAAACTTAATGATGATAGACAGATGGATCGACCAGGGCTATTCAAATCATAGTCCTCAAGGTCCGAGCGCTGCTGGTTTTCCAGCCTTCCTTTAACTGTGACTCAGGTGTGAAGCCTCTGTGGTCAATCAGAATCAGTTATTATTAAACTAACTACCTGGGAGTAGCAGGCAACAAGGCCTGGATTTGGAATCAAGGTCCAGAGCCCTGAGACAGATGCTTAGATATATTAGATAAGTAGAAAGAAAGAAAGAAAATGTATCGATCCCAGAGGAAACCGCGGACAGCTCATAGCTGCTAAACACCACAAATATCTTGCCTTCAATCCAATATTACCGCAGACCGTCATGAACACTGGGGTGAAGTCAGACACCTTTGATGTCGTCCCCAATCAGCAGATCGAAACATCATCAAACCATTATGGGAAGTTCTGGAGCACAAAGTGCAAACTATATTTTCAGGTCTGTCATCCATCAAAGAACTAGAGGCTTTTCTTCTTAAAGAATCGTCCAATATCCCAAAACACAAAGCCCAGAACTCAGCCATCTTCCAAGTAGGAAAACCACAGGTTCTGTCCCTTATGGGGTCTCTGATATCAATACACTGTTTTTGTTATTTTGTCACATGCATGTTAAAGAATATTCAGGGATATAGAAAATATGTAAAATATAACAACAGCAGCAATAAACAACTTTAAAAATAATAATTAGAGCAAATTAATAGAAATTTTTTAAAAAAGAGACTTTAAACACCAAAAAAAACCCAGCTGTTCTGGTAAGAATAGCTTGGTAATATAATGAGACAGTTATTAAGGATTCTGGCTGCGGCCCATTTCCACGCAGCACGGCAAACAGCACCAGAATGAGCCGGAATGAGCCGGAACACCGAGAGACTTTTTGTGTGCCAGAGGGACGAGAATTCAGCTCTCCCACGTTAAAGTACCTTACAAGGTGCAGCTAAAGAAGTCCTTTATTAAATCATGGCAATAACAAGGCTAAATATGTATGAGTCTCTGTGCATTCTGATTACCCATAATTCACGAATGCTTCGCAGATAATAAAGCATTGTCTGACATTGTAGCTGTCTGGCCTCTAATCCAGCACATGAACGCATGTACGTGGAGGAAGACGCTGATCCAGACAATGCAAAGGATTGTGGGATTGCGTTCAATGTATGGGTCACTCTAACTGAAATGCGTTGTGTTTATTGAAAATTCACAAACAATATCATAATAAGCCCAGTCCAACAGTAATAAAAATATGAAGTTGTAGTTCCTTACAAATAGTGTCCTTACTGCCTCTCCTCTACCTTTGCTCATTGCATGCTGCTTATATATTAATAATATAATATTATTCCTTAAAGGTAAATACGGTATCTGGGCGCTAAAATTATTCAGCTAACCCGATTAGCGTTCTGCTGGAAAGGAGAACAGAGAGAGGGCTTTGCATCTGCGGTTAAAAACAAAAAAGTGAGCATCAACATTAAGGCAATTAATGTTTGTTACACTTCGTACATGCTTGCACTTTGCTTTTAAAGAGATGTTTGGGAAAAACTTATTTTCTAAGAATTGTACCAGAAAGTATGTGTATTTATTGTCTTGGATGCACAAAATCTGTATCTGTGAGGAAGCAGTCATCTCCGGTAACTGTAATTAATCACTGTATGAAGTGTGCAGTGCGTAGGCGGGAAGCTGTGCTCTCTGAGAGCCGTTTGCTATTTTGTATCAGCGATGATATGCGTTGAAGGATGAAGTGAACTGTGGCGTCTGACGCTGTGTTCCTATTGGTGTATTCCTGGGTGGCCAAGCTCTGGTGACTAAGCATATTGAAGACGGAGGAGCCAGTCGAATCACAGAGGCTTACGACCAAAATGGCTGCCATGGGGCCGCTTATCTAACGTGATTTATTGTGCTGAAATACACGGCGGCACCAGGAAACGCCTCATGTACCTAAGCTGGTTTTTAAAATGTGAATGTTACAATTTATATTCCGCAAACCCACATGACCTACAGGTAGGCGCTTGAACATCTGGTAATGGAGGTGTCTGGAAATGTATTACGGCCTGTATTTTTTAATTAATTGAGCGTATTCCACAAATGATGGTGTTCTCGTGTTTCCTGTTCCAGGGTCCAGTTCTCCCCAGGAAGTGGGGATGCTGGACCCATTTATCACCAGTAAGGCCTTATTACTGGCAATTTTCATAGTCTTCGGTGCCAGCTGTGGAAGTCTTGTCATTGTGACGGAGCGAAAATACTCGGAGCCCGGGAAATATTCTACTGACTAATAGCTTGAAAATATCAGCCTGGGAAAAAGAATTGACCTGAAAACATCAAAATGAAAATATCAGTAGGGGAAAAAAATTCGAAAGTTAAAAAAAAAAAAATCTGGAATCATCTTTGGGCAAAAAGATCAGTCTGAAAATACCAACCTGAAAGCTGGTAACATATCAACAGACACAGCGAGCAGGAAAATCAGCGTGAGGCATCAGCCTGGAAACAAAGCCTTGGAAAATCAGCCTGGAAATAGCGGTGAGAAAACAGCATCCTGGAAACAACAGCTGGAAAAAAAACACATATATAATCAGCTCAGTATCATCAACCTAGCAACACAGGCCTGGAAACAGCGTGAAAACATCTGGTCAGAAACATCATTCTGAAAACATCACTATGGAAATACCAGCCTGAAAAGAAATATATTACAAAACCATCATCCTGGCAACAATGTGAAAAAAGCGGCCCGGAAGCATCATCCTGAAAATATCTGCATGAAAATGTGGGAAATGTGTCGCCTATTTCTGGGCCGGCTGTCAGGCAGGTGTTATGTGCAGTGCGTGCTGTGAGGGCTCTGAGCTGCAGAGAGGAGTGCTGTGACCTTTGGTGTGGAAGAGGTGTCCTGCATCGCAGTGAATGTACGCTGGAGGCTGTCCGGCTTATGGAAGGGCTTCCCTAAGCACCAGGGAGCAGCAGACATCATCTCCGTCGGGGAGGGGGAGAGGGGCTGGGGGCGGGGGCTTTCCAATTTAATCTGGCTCTCGAATCCTTATCACCTGTGTGGTTCCATCAGGGTACCAGGGGAGCCTGCAGTTAGTCTTGTGCATAGGAAGAGGAAAGAGGAACCTGAAAGGATAATAATTTCCAGATGAAATTTTAGGTGGGCAAAAAGTGGCGATAAAGGAGAGGAGATCAGATACCGGCACTGATGGAGCAGATAAAGAGAGGAAGGTGTGATCTGTGTGAATCAGAGTAGAGCTGCAATGGGCGATAAGCTCTCTGGGACAGATATTGTATCACTTTTCCATCTAATGTGTCTACAGGCAGATAAAATCACTCCATAGTTTTCAGAATGACAGCAAGCCTAAGACGTGTCCGGATGTGCATTGCCCATTACAGACCCTCATGACATCTTTGGCTCCTTACCCTCCATAAATTTCTGGTGTGCTCCTCTCCATTCACGAGCAGCCTGAATTAAATGTTTCATTTAAGCTTGCTGGTTGTTTAAAACGTGGCTAGAACATGGAAGCTGAAATCCTGAATGTGTAATATTGAGAGTGGAATTAAAGTAAAATGTGAAATATGGAAGTAGAACATGGAATCTGTAAAGTTGAATGTTATATGTAAAAAGCGTAAAGTTGGATGTGGAATGGGAACTGGTCAATGTGTAAAGTGGCACATGGAATGTGTAAAGTGTGATGTGGCATGGGAACTGGCAAATCTGTATAGCAGGATGTGCAATGTGACCTGTTGAATGTGTACAGTGGGATGTGGAATGTGACAGGTGTGGTGTGTATAGTGGGATGTACAATGTACCCTATTGAATGTGTACAATGGGATGTGGAATTCGACCTGTTCAGTGGCTAAAGTGGGTTGTGAAATGTGGTCAGTTGAATGTTTATAGTTTGATCTTGAATGTGACGTGCTGAATGTGTAAAGTTGGATGTGTAATGTGACCTGTTGAATGTGTACCGGGGGGCATACAATGTAATCAGTTGAATGTGTGCAGCTGAATGTGGATTATAACATGTTGAATGTATAAAGTGGGATGTGGAATGCTGTTGAGAACCTCCACCCTCTAGCTGATATGTCTTCTTCCTTGTGTACTGTTCAGTTCAGACTAGCTTTCATGGCCTAGAACAACCTGATCCACGGAAGACCAGCCCATAATAGCTTGGAGGGTACAGGTCAGTCCTTTTGGATAAAGCACAGAGTCTGAACCTGGCTTGCTATGACAGTGAAGCAGAAGAGTGAATTTTGTGCAAAACTCTATGCTTATGCCCCTGCTTTGTTCCTCATCTAAATATCATGTGTCCTCCTGGGAGTTTTTTCCAGCTGATTTGAGTGGGACACTGGTAAGCCCATCCGCACGCGTGCGTGTGTGTGTGTGTGTGTGTGTGATGTATGTAATTGTCACAGCTGTCTGTTACTATCGCTGTCTACAAATCCAATTACAGCATCCCACAAAAGGAGGGTGACGTGAAAAACTGACTGCTGTAATCGAGACGCTGATTAAACATGGCCGAAGAAGAACTTTGGGCCACTGTGGGGCCAGGGATGAAGGTTTGGGGTAAGATGCAAAGCATGTACACCAATGGACAAGTGGCACTGCCAGCATGGTG
>JABJVO010000048.1:1258136-1269951 GCA_026770805.1 Boulengeromyrus knoepffleri
AGAATACAGTGGGGGCTAATGTGAGAGCTTGACACACCCCAAGCCCCCCCTCCATGCCCTCTGTTATTGGCCCCTGGCATTAGGGAGGGTGAAGGTGACCCACCACAGAATCATCTCAGTGCCCCCCCATGGACCATGTTCAGGAAGCTTCCCAGATGGTGGGGTTAGCTGCCTCAAAGTGACCTCATCTGGGGGGGGGGCAGGTATGACTCAGGGGTCAGGCGAAGACGTTATTGCTCTCGGCGCTCAGGCCGCTGTGGGTTAACACGTTAAACCTCGAGATCTCAGTACTTCCAGGCTGGTGAAGTTAAACGGGCGCCAGGTAGGTTGTGGGGTTAGGGCTCAGCGCACAGGATCACGGGTGCAGGTCGCTTTAGCCCCAGTGCTTCTGTGAAAAAGGTATCAACCTGTGGCCAATGCAAGGAGCTGCCCGCTAGGATACGTCATTTGTAACCAGTTTGTTTAGTAGTCAATGTATCGGCTATAAGGCGGAGCTTGGATGTCAGCCCGTGTTACAGTCGAAACTTCATTTCCACTGCGGCCCTCGTAGCATAAACATGCACGCCATTACGGTAATACACGCCGGCAATCTGGAGATATTTACAGAAAGATTAGCGCTGGTGTTCCACAACATTAGGGCTGTTCGCTGCATGGGGGATGCATATTGACCCCATTAAACAACGGAGCCTCGGGGATCTGTGCTTTTTAAAGATGATTCCTGCGCTGTAGTAATGACATTTTAATGGCTATACCCTTGAGCTAAATGTCTCTGCAAAAAAAAAAAAGCAAATCTTTATCTCCACAGGATGATCCATGTAAGGGTTAGTTACTGGTGGGAGAAATTTTTGCTGTCCAATAAGCAAACTTTAAATGAGGACTATCAAAATATGACATCTGAAGACACAGGATTATCAGCGTAAATAACAAAATTCTATCTCTGGTCACGTTCAAAGGAAGCAGAGGGGGGATTAAGTCTTGTCTCGTTCCCACCTTATGTTTACAGGTAACGACACATATTGCAAGGTGTGAAATGTGAGGGTGGAAGTTTTACAGTTATTATGGTATCAGAAGGGTAAAGAGAGCATTTCTGATTAACACTGAATGAATAACGAATTTTCTTTATTCTAAGACGGTGGGCTGAGGAATTTGAATCAGAGATCAGAGGCTGATTTCTCTGATGTGCCGTGACGCTGATGAGGTTTTATTTACATCTCATCTGCTCATTTAATAAGACTGGAACAGCAGATCGTGACCTCCATTTAATTTCCAAATAACAGGTTTCCGAAATGTCGTAAAGCCGTCATCATGCCGATGGAGGCGTACTCATGTGCTCTGTTTCTTCTCTCGTAAACAGGGGGATGGACGTAGATGAAAATGTCACCTTGTATTGGGACCCAGGAGTCATTTTAGCTGGTCTGTCACACGTGACTGGTGGAATGCCATGACAAGGAGCCGCCCGGATATTTCAGACCTGAAGCTGACTTGGTTTTGACTCCCCTCGCCCCCTAATGGACAAAATCAGTACTGAAGCTGAAGAGAAGCAGCTGGTGGCCGACAGGGCATCAGTTCATTGACACTGAGACTGAAATGTCTCTTTGGCAGCACTCAGAGGTCAGAGGTTGAACCAACATCCTCATCATCGTCTGCATCTGTCACCAGTACCTTGAAGTGCCCCTGAGACAAAAGCTCTAGCCGGGGACCTGTTCAGAAATAACAAACCATACGTCCCACAAAATACGCAATTAATTACGAGCTTCAAAGAAAGGTTATGGCTTAATCAATTTTATATCGCTGAACTTACCAAACCTCAGAGTCGGACATTCTGAGGCAGTAACAGGAGAAATAACGCAAAAGGACAAACGGATCATTGTTGCTAATGCTGCAACCCCAGGCCTGTTACGCCAACCTGCCCACGCACAAAGGTATCGGTATTTTAAACTTAAACGTGTAATTGGCTGAAAATGGCGACAGTGTGCAGGAGAGGTAGCGGCCAAGTTCAAGGCGTCTAAAGGTTTATTTAAACATTGTGATTTTACCAAAAAGAACTTTCAACCAACAAAGCAAAATACAACAAAAACACAACAGCTCCCTCTCCCCCTGGTTCACAGCCCAGGCCCCCTTAATGCACCCCGGCACATCGCACCAATTAGCGTACGGAGCCCGGCCTGGAACAGAACAAGACACGGACAGATAAGGAACAAAACATGCATTTCAGCCGTGGGCTGAAAGGGATGCAACACATCTGAGGTTTAAGTGCTAACAAACAGTAATTAAAAGCAGCTGGATCAGCCTCTTGGTCTCTCGCTTGGACTTCAGACGACCCCATCAATGGCCGTCCAGCTGGGTGTGCACAGACACCCCCGAACCAAGCCACACTGCCTCGTTTGATCTCGGGAAATGTAAGGACCGGATAGCAAATGGAGACACCCATCGATGCTAATGGGTTCTTAATCAGCAGCACTCCTCAGAAGGCGATAAATCTCGAGCCGTTGAGGACCGAGAGGGATCGCCCGGCCATTCTCTTGTTCCCGCCGAAATCGGCATTTTCCTTCCAGGTGATGGTGCCGTTTTTGTTTGTTCCGGATTTTCAACGAGCTTTTCTGGGTGTTTCAACAGCATAAAAAATAGTACAAATACTATTGGAGAAATATGAAAGTGCATCGTGCTGTGAGCCTTGATGAACAGTGGGATCTTCACTGACCGCGAGAGAGACGCGCTGCCAAACGCTGCTGCTTCGCTGTCAGACCGAGCTGGTGGTCTATCTGAAAGCAAGTCGTTCATCCTGCCTCGATCGTCACACAAGTGATAAAAGCTTTGAGGCAATTTTACTAGATGCCCCCACACCCCTCACACATATGCACCCCCTGCCCTGGACACACTCTAATAAACAAACTGTTTCAAATGCCAGACAGTCCACATTTTTTCAGGGCGATGGGAGGGAGCAAAAACGTGGACTGTCTGCAGGTCCCCGAGGACCGGACTGGCAAACACTGGAGTAGATGCACAATTCACACCTCCAGTTCCTCCCCTGGGTGACTCTGCTTGGAAACGCGGCCACTCAGCTTTGTCGCCCACAGTCAGTGCAATTCCCAGTGTCCCGCTCCGTAATCCCACCTGTTCCCGTGTTATCGGAGAGCGGGGGAGGGCAGGGCTAATATTTACCTCCCCCGCTCCATGCTTCATTGCCTCGCCAATGATCTGCCTCTCCGAACATCTCCAGTGTCGGAGATAAACTCCTCATCACCTGAGCAGCGACAGCTTAGAATCGTTATCCTACAGAAGCTGAAAGTGATGGTGGTGGGGGGGTTTGGGGGGGGTAAGCAGATGATCTGTGATTTTTTTAAATGGAATATCATCCAATGAGGACGGGTCATCAATCCTACATCATCAACGCGACCCCACATGATCCTCTCGCCCACGTCGGCCTGTGAAGGATGGGGGTGGGCTGAGTGTTTGTGCCTTTGCCGGGATTTACAGCCAGACTGAAGACATGTGCTGACGCTGCATTTACTCCCCAGCAGGTGCCTTTGCTGAGCTATTGAGCTGCTGGGACTGGGTCGGATGGGTTATTTCAAGGTCTGACTTGTGCTAATTCATTCCCTTCGAATTTATAATGTCCTGTGTGGCGCAATATGAACATTTAACAGAGAATAAAATCCGGCGCTCAAAGGAACGTATGAAATATGTCAAAGGAATTCTCTCCTTTTCAAGGTAGAAAAGATCTTCAGGCCTGGCAAGATCTCTGGGTGACGGGATGAATAGAGATCTAGGTTCGGCGTTGGCGGTAATCTCCGCCGTTCACCTTGACAGGCCATCCTCGGCTCCAGGCCGGGGCCATGTTCCACCATCCGTGAGCTTCGGCATCTCTGAAAAGCTGGGGACAACTCGTGTCTGAAGAACAAGCGTCTGATTAACATGAAGGATCAGATAAGATTAGGAGCCCGTCCCACCGCTGGCGCTGTGGTAAAAAAAAAAAAATACCCCGCAGAAATCCTCCCTGTCACTGGGGATTAAGCGGGCCCTGCTGTCACACGCCCACAGGGGCGCAGCATGACGTGCAAACAAATAAATTAGCCTGCCGGCTAGCTAACAGCTCAGCGCTAGATCAACGCGGATGCTTGTCCTGGCGTCGAAACGCCGCTCGTTATTATGGAGCATCACGGCTCCCAAAATCCTTATCCTGCCCTGCAGACAGTTCCGGGTGTAGGGCTGAGATCATCTCTTTTTTGGCATCTCCATCCTTGTAGCCAGCCCCCCTCCCCCATCCCGTAGTCCAGCGGCCAACAGCTCCCCCGCAGAGCCGGGATTGGCTCACTGTGACATCCCGCCCACCTGGCGATTCGCCTTAGAGCCGGCGGGCACGGCGGGCACGGCGTCAATGCCAGAGGCGTTCTGGCTGCCTCGGGCGCTCGGGCATCGATGAGGGAGGCTGCTCTTGAAGCGGGCACTCAAAGTCCTCCGGAGCCGTCTGTGCAGCACTCCAGCTGACCTGTCCTTTCATTCAGGGTCGGGAATTTTAAGTATGAGCATTGAAAGAGCCCTCGCGGAATAAGCAAGCCCTCCACAGCAGGCAACGGGCACCGGGTTCGGGCGGCCAGGGTCTCCAGGCACGGAGAGGGTGCCAGTCACTCAGCAGGGGGCGTGTGACTGAAGGCGAGGGGGAGGGGGCTGGAATGAGTGAGGGAGCCCTCAGGAGACCCCATGCAGGGAAACACCCGCCCCCCTGTTCACTCTCAAGCTCTCCTCCCGGGTTTGGCTCCCATTCTCCCAACATCCAGTCCCTCATGCTGCAGACATGCTGTCAGTGGGTGGGTTATTCTCTGAACACACCACAGCTTATAAGTGGACCTTGGGGGGCATACAGCCTAATCAGACAGGGACAGGGGCCCACAACACGCTTCTATAGCTGGTAACCAAATGGAGTTCAGTGGGTCAGGATGCTGAGCCCATGATGGGAAGGTTGCTGGTTCTAATCCTTAGGTCTGCAGGGCGATATAAAAATCAGCACCTGATCAAGGCCCTTAATCCCAATTACTCCAGGGATTGTCTGACCCTGCTTTGAAATGTACATCGTTTTGGAATTTAAAAATATTATCTGCTAAGCCCCTGACAGCCTAGGGGTGTGATCAGACACCCCTCCTAGCCAGAGGTCTAGACCTTTTTGTTGCCCCCGGGCACATTTGTGCGGTCTCGCCTGAAGCCTCTGCCCCCCTTGAAGGGCCCCGCGTCTGTCGCAGCGCAGCTGCCAAGTAACACTTTACAGCATGCAAATTATTTGGCGCATTAAAATGCCCGGGCTATTTGATTTACGCATCTCATTCTCATAAATCTGCAGCGTGTGCAAAATGGCTTATTCATATTGCTGAGCTTTAAACACCGTTCTGGGCGCCTGTATCAAAGTCCCCCACCACGTTACTGCGATTGGCCCGTTCGAGAATTGTTATGTTAATCTGAAGTTGTTTTTTTTTTAAATTGTACTCTCAGATTAAAATGTTCTACAGTTGGGGAAGCAGAATGCTATAATTAATATATTCCAGCAGTTTCTACTCATCAGATTGCTTCCTATGGCCATGTGACAGCCTCAGACTCCGCCCCACCCATGTGACAGCCTCAGACTCCGCCCCAACCATGTGACAGCCTCAGACTCCACCCCACCCATGTGACATGTAGTCTTTAAGCCGAGGACAGCTTGCCATGGTGATTATTATATGCAGATCACAATGGCACATGGGTCCGAGATGTTTCACTGCCATCTACTGCCTGGCTGTCAGGAAAAAAGAGGGCTTCTAACCTGCTCGGTGCCTGTCCAGCTTGGCCTTAAATATCAGAAGCCCCGCCCCCTTCATTAATAATTAACATCACTGCCCCTTTATCATCCATTCCTGTGGCTGCCCCCATTCATTAGCCATTCACATAATCTCCCCCTTTCATTTGCCATTAATGTCACCACCCCTTCATCATTCATTAATTTTCCATTCACAAGGCTGCCACCCACGTAACCTCCCTTCTCAGTAGCAATTCATGACACCGCCCCCTTCATTACACATTCATGTTACCGCCCCCTTCATTACCCATTAATGTCACCGCCCCTTCATTAGCCATTCATATAACCGGCCCTTCATTACCCATTCATGACACCGCCCCTTTATTACCCATTCATGACACCGCCCCCTTCATTACACATTCATGTTACCGCCCCCTTCATTACCCATTAATGTCACCGCCCCTTCATTAGCCATTCATATAACCGCCCCTTCATTAGCCATTCATGTCTCTGCCCCCTTGAACAAGGTCCAGCTTCCTTTTTCATCTGCACCTGTGCTCCAGGTTGCAGACTTATGTTACTGGTGTTACTGGCTCACATTAATGGGTGCTCAGGTGTTTAACAGAAGCGCCCAGGCAAACTATCAAAGCATCGCTCTTCCTCACGGTAGAAAAATGGGTTCTCCTAAAAAGTAAATTAAAAATAGCTACTGATTTACCTCTAACTGAGGCTAGACGAGACCCCCAGACCTTGACCAGCATTAGTGTTTGGAAGATGGATGGAAGAAGGATGGATGGAAGACGGATGGATGGAAGACTAGGTGAGAAACTGACTTATCAGGGAGCGCAGGACCAGCCCGGAACGTTCCGCGGATGGACTGCCACTCCACAGCTGTCCCCGAACCCTGCTAAAGGTGTCAGAGACAGATGGAGAGAGTGCAGCATCAGCAGCGACGCCAGAGACCTCATACGGAAGACCAACCTTGTCTGACCTTAAGTTTCAGCAGTCCTGTGGGAACACCAGAGGCACGGCCTGGCCAGAGGGGGCGCTGCTGAGCTGTCGGGAGGGGGTGTCCTCTGTCCTCCCAGCCTGGCTAGTCTCTTCCACCCCACCCCTCGCCCCTCACCCTCAAACAGTGGCGTTTCCAGGATGCCAGCCTGGAGTGGGCATTTGGGTATGCTGCCTGGGCACTATGATATAACTGGGGCACACATGGCAACCCGTCAACGGCACAGCGCTGCCTGGGCCTGGCGCGGCTCTAAGCACTGAGGGGCTCAGTAGAGCTCTGTAATTTTGCTCTCGAGCCCAGCAAACATTTCCCACAGCCTCTGCCACCCCCCCCCCACCCCCTACCTGATCTGGACTCAGTGCCACCTGTGTTTTGCGAGGGAGACCAGTGGTTGCCGTGACCGGTTTACCGCGCAGAGGACGGCGTGCCCACGCGGGCCAGCATGGTGACGCCCAATCAGAAACGCAGGTGGCATGGCCTCGCCGTCGCCCCTCCCCCACAAGACGGCCGTCTCATTCAGGAAAAGCCGACGTCTGTCTCGCTCCCATATAGTTTTCTAATTTTAACCTCAAACAGAAGTATAACATCTGAACAGACACACGGTCACACAACCTAATATTTACTCTCTGAACATCCATTCATTCGTATCCCATGCCTCTTGTTCTATTCAGGGTCGTGGGGGGGTCCGGAGTCTATCCCGGAGCCTATGGGGGCAAAGACCCCAGGTTCATCTGCAACCCAGCACTAGTGATCTGAGCATTAGCCTCTTTGGAAATGGTTCCCTTTTGAAACTCAGACAGCGACAACCATCACTTTCCTTATTTTAAATCCATCTTGGATGGTGTTTCCATAAATTCTGTCTATCGGCCCATGACATCATTATTCTGACCTGCCCCCCTGCCCCATGTGGGCGGCTGAGCGTGTGGAACACAGGTGTACAGCATGTGTGTGCATGCATTATAGGGAGAGCTGTCATTGTAGAAAGAGTCACATCGCAATAAAACACAAAATAGGAAATCCTAGCAATGGTGACTGAACGTAATCACATAAAGGTGTGTGTGTGCACGACTAATCCTTGGGGGGGGGGGGGAGAGACAGGACTCATCTCTTATGGAGCCTGCTAGCTAGCCGACCCAAATTCCCGTCCTCGAGGAGGACAAGGAGGCTGGCGGAGAGGGAGAATGCCGACAAGGGGGCATCTGTAACCCACTGGCGAGTCCTCCGCTCTCGGCGCGACGTAAATCGCCACATCGTACATCATGCGGATTTACGGTGCACTAGCGCTTGTGCGCGGGGATCTGGATTTACTGGCGGCGGGGAGTCCCCATGTGGCGGGGGATTGTTACCGATGTGCCGTGGACGCGGGGATTCCTCAGGCAAAGCCTCGCCCCAGACACTCAGACAAACCGCTGCAGGACACTTGCAGGGATGAACCACCAGGGTTGCGGTTAGAGATTTCAGGCCCCATGAAAGCATATCAAGTTGGGCCCCCAACCCAGACCAATCCAATTATTTTCCAAATTTTTTACCGCGCCCATCATTCAGGGGCCCTTAGAATCATCCTACCCCCCCTGCCCTTTACGGTGCAGTCACAGTAAGTCCCGCCCCCTGTCTGTGGCCCAGGAGGTGCCCTCCGACACCCGAGTCGGAAAGGACACCTGTCACTGGCCTGCATTTGCCAGCAGGGCCTCCTTCTGCTGGAACTTCAGCTGGTGGCCAGGAGCTTCCCAGCCCCGGCGGCTCGGTTACTATGGAGACGCTTCTGCCTGGATCAGCTTACAAAGCTGGGCGGCTCGACGAGACCGTTCAGGTTAGGTAGATATCCGGGTCGACAAAAACAGCCACGGGTCTTTCTGTTTCTCGTTCGCTTGTATTTTCTTTGGTCATATTTGCAGAACCAGAGATCAGCGGTGGTCAGGCCAGGTTCAGAAAGTAAAAATCCAGTCCAAGGTTTAGTTTCAACCAGCCGGTTGAGTCCGGATGTGACTCTTTATACCCAACTGGTTGGCCCAGTGGTGGCATCACCCTTCAGACACTGGGATTTGAACTTGCAACACAGCATCCAATCCCGCTGGGCCACATGCCATCCCACAAGCGCGACAACGAGGAACTTCCTTTGGAGGGAAGCACCGGCAGACCCGGGTACGATCGACGCCAGCAAAGACACGTAACACATAAGGCGATGCCAGGTGAGCCAGTCCTCTGGGGGGATCTGAGAAACTCGCTCCCGCCTCGGGAACAAGCAGATGGAAGGCGGAACACGGGGTGTCGGCAGGTTCTGTGGGCTTCCCTACAGTGCGCGGTGACAGCGGTCCACGGCACCCCCGCGCCGAGCGCTGGGGCCGGCGCCACCAACTGGCAGGCTTGGCCCACAAATAAACGCACTCCTGCGGCTCGGGCAAAATGCAGGCCGGCTGCGTCGTGGGAGAGGAACCGGTGGGGGGGGGGCAGATACATCTGCATTAGACAGCGTGGGACGCTAACTCTCAGCAGACAGACCGGCTCAGAGACCCCCCCAGCCTCGCCAGGTCACTTTGGCCTGGATTTCACTACATTACAGGAGATTTCTTTGAAATCTGTGTCATTTTCACTAGCTAGACACAGAATGCAGCAGTAAAAGTCTGTTACTACAGTACAACGGGCCCATTACTGGAAGGAATCAGTCTGACAGGTGGTGGAAAGTGGCTTCCTAACAGCTCTGAACGTGTCTCAGCTCTGCTGGTACAAACTAGGGTCTTGCAAAGCTCATATTTTGTTCCAGCATTTGGTAAAATCCACGAGTACACAAAACTGCAACCGGAACACTGGAACTCTTCGAACGCTGGCTAGAATGCGGGCTATTTTTCAGAAAGCTTTAATTATATATGATATAAGCCTTTAATTTTGAATGTAGACCAAATGTGAACCTCCTACAGCTCTAACACCCCAGTGCTGTAATGATTATGGTCTATAAACAGCACGCAGATAGATATGGGGGATTTTTTGCCTTTGGGTGTTACATTGGTTGTTATAGTATTATTATCAATGCCGGCAGCTACACTGTGTTTAGGTGGCAGATGTTGCGGAAAAGTTCTTTTATGTGTACAGAGGGTATGATGGCCCCCACTCCGCAGCCCCGAACCCCGTCCCCCCCATATGACTGTCTTGTCATTTCCTTTCCCGTTCTTTCCCGCCGTTTCTTGCACCCACCCCTGCTTCCTGGGGGGCCGTTTACCCTGCCAGCCAAAGAATGTCCCACCGTGCTTCTTACAGTCTTACTTTTGCCCTTATACTTTGCCAGATGTTTCCAGAAAACATCCCTCCTTTGTTTATGATAAGATTACCGGTACTGTATTCTCTATTCTATCCAATTTACAGATAACAGCTATAGTGCTCTTTGAATTCGCTAGGCTGGTTCCCCCTTCCTGATACTCTGTGCTCTGATATTTTATAGCTTCAGCTGAAATTTACATATTAGCCAGATGCATGACCGGACAGCACCGGCCATGAGGACACACCTACTCTTTGCTTTCCGAGTCCGTACGGGCTGCGTCCTTGGCTGCAGTGGAACGGTCCAGCCCAGAGCAGAATAAAAAGTGGGGCATGTCAGGGTCTCGACAGTCGGCCACGGGGGGTCAGGAGTGGAGGGGTCCTCGGCTGGCTAATATCTGCTCACACGATCTGCCATAATCACCGCTGAAGAACACTAGCAAGTGGACATTCCCCCCCCCCCATCTCCTGCCATCAGGCCCTCGGTGTTTTGCTTCTCGAGTGCATCTCTTCATGCGGCACCTTCTCCACAGCGGGACTCCACACAGTCTAGAACTGAGTACCTACCGCTATCCCATCATCTCATGCTGTCAAATATATGTGGTCAAAATCAAATCAGGGGTAAAGCTACTTGCCATTTGGACAAAGAGGCCACAAATATAATTACTGGAGTAAATCTAAAGCGGGGAGATCATATTAGCTGAAATGGCTGAAGAAACACCTTCCTGTTTGTTACGGGACAGAACCTCCCGTTTGCTTTCTGGCTGCATGCCGCATTTGGAAGAGTTCAGAGTTTCATTATTTGGCTTTTAAGGCGAAGCCCGAATGCACATTTTAAAGGCGAATGCACCTGAAAGGACAATGAGAGCGAGAAGCGCTCCCTAACGGGAGGACCCAAACACGAGTACCGCGACGGAGAGAGTGCCGGGCTTAGAACGGATCGATGTGCATGGAGGCAGCCAGCAGCTGAGACGGTAAACAGCCAAAGACGAGAGGATAAACTAAACCTCCAGTGAAGGAAAATCAGCCCTGCGTGTTAGCAAATAGCACCTGCCACTTAGACTAACTGGAAAAGAATCCACAGAAAATATTTACAGTTGTGGTCAGAAGTTTACATGCACACATCAGGGGCATGAATGTCATATTAATGTTGGGCCTTTAATGATTTATTTGAACTGTTTTTTTTCCAGGGCAGAATGATTATACAACATACATCTTCAACAATTTTTTTTAAAAATTGGGTATTATCTCATATCTACAGAAAGAACCATGATGGGCTGCCCCCCAGTCCTGGATGTCCGCGCTCACAGGGTAGGCGACACGGAACTGGTTAGCGGTCAAGGCAGGTAAGTGGCAATCATGATGGGCAGGTGAATCGACACTAATACTGAAAACAGACTAATTCAAACGGGGATCTACACTAACTCTAACTGATATCTGCATTATTTCACACTGGGATCTACACTAACTCTGATATCAGAATTATTTCACACTGGGATCTACACAAACTCCAACTGATATCTGCATTATTTCACACTGGGATCTACACAAACTCTAACTGATATCAGCATTATTTCACACTGGGATCTACTCAAACTCCAACTGATATCTGCATTATTTCACACTGGGATCTACACTAACTCTAACTGATATCTGCATTATGTCACACTGGGATCTACACTAACTCTAACGGATATCAGCATTATTTAACACTGAGATCTACACTAACTCTAACTGATATCTGCATTATTTCACACTGGGATCTACACTAACTCTGATATCAGAATTATTTC
>JABJVO010000048.1:1287310-1298478 GCA_026770805.1 Boulengeromyrus knoepffleri
GCTGTGCTCCCTGGTTACGATGCACCACCAGCTGTGCTCCCTGGTTACGATGCACCACCAGCTGTGCTCCCTGGTTACGATGCACCACCAGCTGTGCTCCCTGGTTACGATGCACCACCAGCTGTGCTCCCTGGTTATGATGCACTACCAGTTGCACACGTGACAGTTTCTACTTGATGTCCCAGACAAGTTATGAGAAGTAGATGCTGTGGGCATGCCTGGGACTGTCCAGCCCTCTGCTTTTGCCTCTCCCTAATGATGTGTATCTGTGTGTGTATCTGCATTTGTGTGTAGATGTGTGTGTGCATGCATGTGTGTGTCTGTGTGTGTGTATGTGCACATGTGTGTGCATGCGTTTCTGTGTGTGTCTATCTGCATGTGTGTATGTTTTACAGGCACTCAAATTTAATGTGAATTTGGCTGCTCACAATCCCCAGCGCTGCTCGCATTCAACACCTCTGCTCGCATTCCCCCTGCCTGTGCTCACATTCCCTGCCACTGCTCACATTCCCCTTCACTGCTTATACTCCCACCACCGCTCACATTCCCGGCCACCGCTCACATTCCCACCACTGCTCGCATTCCCCTCCACTGCTCTCATTCCCCTCCACCGCTCACATTGCCCTCCACTGCTCGCATTCCCTGCCACTGCTCACATTCCCCGCCACTGCTCGCATTCCCCGCTGCTGGCCTGCGACATCTCCCTCCTGCCTTGCTTTTAATTGCATGGTCACCTGCCATCCCTCAGAGCGATTCTGCCTCCTTCCTCACTCTTGGGTCCCTCCACTGCTCCTCTCAGGATGCACCACTGCATGCTCCTACCTCCACACCCTGCGCAGTGTCCCCGACAGTCCCTGCAGGGGAGGCTGTATCTCTAATGTCCGAAAATGTTTGCCCGTGCCCGTTTGCTGCTCGTAAAGGGAGTTCTGCTGCATCTTGGCAGAGGAAGAGCTTCGTTAGTATTTAGTCCCTCAGCACTGCATTTACAGTCACGCCTGTAAAAGTAGCTACATTTTTACACCCCTCCACCCCTCCCCCACTCCTGCAGTGGGCGTCACAGAGCTGGAGAATTCCTCTACAACGCATCCTGATGAAGTCTTAAGCCATTCATTACTACTCACAGAGCGTTTCGAGTCACCACAGTTATTAATCGATACATTACAGGTTGGGCGAGGGCGGTGAAAAACACCATTACACTATTCCATCCTCTCTTTATACATCCTCTATTTCTAAATAATTGTAAATTTTTATACTGTTGTTAATTTGTGTGTCTTTGTTATCACTCTATCTTACTACTGATGTTGTTGTAGTAATGCACATGGCGAATAACATTGATTCTGATTCTGATAGTGATTACAGCACATTACAGGAGGTGCATAGACCTGCAAACTGCACATTACAGGAGGTGCATAGACCTGCGAATTGCACATTACAGGAGGTGCATAGACCTGCAAACTGCACATTACAGGAGGTGCATAGACCTGCAAACTGCACATTACAAGAGGTGCATAGACCTGCAAACTGCACATTACAGGAAGCAGTCCCCGCTGAGCCGTGTGCCCCCCCGGTGACGGTGTCCCCCTAGATGGACATGTCCGATCTTTCGGGAAGCAGGTGCGACATTAATTACGGCAGGAATGACGGCAGGCCGCACATTCCGGCACATTCCTTCTCCTTTTAATTATCTGCGGGTCCATCCTGGGGAAACGCTGTGCTATAATAATTGATTTCCCCCAGGAAAGATACTTCCAGCTGCCATCTGTAGGCACCACCCCCGCCCAAGCGGAGGATGCAGTAAAGTACGGGGAGGGGGGCATCTGGGAGGGTGAGGTCTGGGGTAAGAGCCCCATCAGTGTCACCCATGGCCAACAATTTTCACTGTCGCCACTCCCCTGCTCAAACCCCCCCACCCCCGTTCAACAGTTCCACCCCCATTTATGAAAATCTCATACCTGGCCATCAGCTTTGTTTTGACACTGACACTGAACCACATTCGAACCTGGGGCCGGCCCTGTAGGTGCTCAGCTGCCTCCGGGTCGTGACCCCGGCGATGCTCTGGGCAGAAGGCCATAGGGTCTCTGCCGGCCTCCCACTGCTGCTTCCCAGCTTTCAGCCAGAGTACATTAGGAGTCGCGGGGCTGATTAGCATGCAGCTAACAGATGGGCGTGGCTGGTGCCGCCACAGATGCGCGCAATCCCATGACTACAGAACAGCATTACCCTACGGGGTCCCAAGCTAATGCCTTTTTGAGTAGGAGGATCGATTAAAATCATACAGAAGGCAGGTTTGCAAAGTCTTAGCTTTGACACCACTCTGTGATCAACAGTTACTAGTGAAAATGTGAGTAATTAGCATGTTTAGCAGGACTGATGCATTGATTGGTCTGGCCGTGTCACATGGTGCCATAGTGGGAGGAGCATAGAGCCCTGGCTTATGTGTCGCTTTTGCATATTTGTGTTCTGTGTTTTGGAGGGTTACTCATCACCTAAGCGGACCGAGGCACGGTCACACGGAGCGAACGCAGAACACGGCTCCGGAAATGAATTTAATCCGGGTCGTAATCAAACTGGTGTGGGAGTGCAGCTAATTACTTTGGGAAGAGTTACAGCCGTTTAATTCATTGTCAAGCCTTTGCTCTTTATCCATCTGAGCTGGGCAGGTCTATTAATGGGCCCTGTCACAGTGGGGGCGACTCTCCTGAAGCCAGAACCCCCCCTCCGCCGGCCTTCCCTTCTCTGCCCACCCCACGTGCCTGGAATTACGCAGCACACGAACCTGCCATTGTCCATAAACTATAACAACAGCTTCACACAATGTACTTGTATTTGGGAGGTCGCTGGTTCGAATCCCATGTTTGGCAGAGTGATTTACGTGCTGGGTGCCTAAGCAAGGCTGTTAGACCCCACATGGTCCTGAGATCGTCTGACCCTATTTTAAAACGTGTGCCACTTGAGATACAAACATATTCTAAATAATACAATGCACCTGTGCACTCTCGATGAGACACACAAATACACGACAGCAAGCCCGAGTGGCGTAGCATAGGGTCAGTGAATGTCCAGCACCCTGGGAGCGATTGGGGTGACAGGTCACGCTGAAGGGCCCCTCATGCAGCACCGGTCTGCCAGCCCAAGGATTCAAACCAACAACCATCTGATTATGGGCACAGAGTCCTAACCGGCCGATCCACATGCTCTTCGCATGCTTTCAGAGCTGAGCAGACAGACGCCTACAGATGATGGGCACTAGTGACCCCCTGGAGTAGCAGCAAAGCAAGTTTCTCAAAGTCAAAGGTGCAGCAAGAGAGTGAAAAGAAAGATAGTTCCCTCATTTCTCTGCTCCGCTTCGCCCGTATCCTCTCCCTTAGCCTTGTGGGAAAAAAACAACCCTCCTTGAATACAAAACAACACTGCAGTAGAACATGGAGCCAGGGAGCGTTTCCTCACCACCCGTTAAAGTCTTAAGCGTTACAGTCAGTAAACTGCAGCTTAATGAGGATGGCACGGAGCTCGCTGATTAACTGGGCTCACATCCTGAAATCTAACCTCGCCGGATTACCTCTGAATTCCCCCCATTTTCGCCTCAGTCATTCCACGTTTGGCAGACTTTTTAAACCACTGTGCCACAATTTAATTTTCATTTGGTAGGTTGGTTAAAATTTATGGCGAGACGAGAGAATGACATTAAAAAGGCAGGTAGCAGGGGGTGAGGCTAACCAGCCAGGGACAAGTTTCCTGACAACACGAACGAGCGGTGAGTCACTGCGCTCACCGCAGGATCATTCACAGGCTACGACACGCATGACGACATGTGACAGCCGTGAAGGGCGGCCCCAGGGACTGCTTTCAAGGTTCCTCTGGCTGCACAAAGACTTGCAAAGCATTCTGGGTAGATCACATGACATGGGAGTAGGAGGAAGGAATAGGGCCGTTTCTCTGGGATATGACCGAAGAATTTCATCAGGGATGAGTTAAAGAGCTTAAGAGGGGAAAAGTGGTGATGTGGGGCTCAATAGGTTAGGATCTGTACCTGTGATTAGGAAGTTGTTGGTTCAAGTCCCAGGGTTGGCAGAGTAAATTTATTGTTGGGTCCTTGAGCAAGGCCCTTAACCACAAAATACTCCAGGGACTGGCTGACCCTACATTCTTACAGAGAAAATAAAAGGATGTCACGTTGGATTAAAGCAGCTGAATCAATTAAAAATTGTACAAAGGGCCCAGCTGGGTGTCAGGGTTTGGATGTGCTTACTGGGTGGAAGAGGAAAGAAAACTGTCTTATCGAAGGACTGAGAACAAGAGTGAATGGAATGAGGGAGCCCGTCGCCGTACCCAAAGCACAGTCACATAAACATGCGTGAGGGAGCCCGTCGCCGTACACAAAGCACAGTCACATAAACATGGGGTGAGGGAGCCCTTCACCGTACCCAAAGCACAGTCACATAAACATGCGTGAGGGAGCCCGTCGCCGTAGCCAAAGCACAGTCACATAAACATGCGTGAGGGAGCCCTTCGCCGTACACAAAGCACAGTCACATAAACATGCGTGAGGGAGCCCTTCGCCGTAGCCAAAGCACAGTCACATAAAAATGCAGAAAGAATAAAAACACAATTTCCATCCCATCTTTCTCAAGTCTAGAGTTAATTTATCTGCTACATAAAGGTGTTAACCTCTCATTCTATTATTATTTTTGCCTTTGTTATGTTCTACCTTCTATGATAACGAACAACTCTAATGAAATGTTTTTAATTGTTTTTAGCTGGAGATAATCACACATCCACTATCTATAAATATTCATTTTTTGATTAGCAGAGCTGTCTGCCGGGCCTGTGTAACAGATCCTTTTGTTTTCATTGTCAGTTTTTAAATCTGCTGGATCAGGGCGGCGGCGCAGTCTGCACTGTTTAATCTCTACGATACCAAATGCCCACACTACCTCATCTGGCTGAGGGTCCTTTTCATTAATATCGCAGTTTTTTTGTGAACCAAGATGGCCGTCCACTTTGTCTAGCGTGATGATTTATGTGACAGATGCCCTGTCCTTCAATTAACAGTCTGAAACACTTGTATACTGATGCGTCAGGAACTCACTGGGAAACACTGAATAAAAACGTGTTAAGAAACACCACAAGCAACTGATTATTTCCGACTTTCCATTTTTATTTTGCTGAATTATCACTGTAAAGTCTGTAAACTGTTTTTTTTTCCTGCCAGCATTATGCAGACGTTGTTTAGAAGCTGAGACAGATTACAGCGTCACAGTGAGATGGACGCGAAGCCAGCAGATGATTCTCTGTAGCGCAATGCACCACGCAAGCCGGGTGAGAGTCAGGGAGAGGCGAGGTTGTCGTGGAGACGGCCCTAGTGGGGTTGCGCGTCAGATTGTATGCGGTGCCTTCTCCAGCTGCGAGGCATCTGCCAGGATCGGTGTTTCTGTGAACTCCGCCGCATAAACACCCTGGCCATCGCATCGCCAGTGTGACATTACCTCTGCCACCCTGCAGGTGGCACTCTGGTCCCCAGTGTAGCATTTGCTAAACGTCCATTCCAACATTATGCAGTCTCCATGTGGGTGTGGGGTGCAAAGAAATGCCTGTCCTCCTGTCTATGAGGTGAAGGTTCCCACAGTAACGACTGTAACATGTCAGGTTTCAGGCTATATTGCATCACCATAGCAGAAAACAAGCCTTTTCGGGAAGTGTGTGCAGAACACGGTGCCTGAAATATAACTGACAAAACGATTGGTCAGCAGTCAGATGTAACTGGCCAAGTGATTGGCTGGGAGGAGAAACAAAAAGCAGTGATTGCTTACAACCTCCAGAGCTGACATGAGAAAGCCTTGTCATATAGAGATGGAACCTCTCCTTGACTCTGGAGAGAGCTTCAACCTCCATCTCATTGGCTCTGGACAGAGACAGGCTAACCTTGAGCTACGGGGCCTCTCTGCTCTCCCGAAACAGAAATTAATTGTCCAGTAAATGATGATACAAATTACAGAAAACAACCAAAATGTATAAACAGAACCCAGAAGAGGAAGAATGTCTGTTCGGAGATGCGCAAAGAGTAGAAACCTTGAGATACATGTGAAGCAGAGGTCGGCCTTGTTCCTGTGCCTGCAAGGCATGCTGGGATTACTGCCAGACATGTTAACACTCGGGTGGACCCCTTCCCATTTGTAGTCTCTCATCTTTAATGATTCTATGAATTCTGGTTCTAGGGCCGCTGAACCCAAGGCAGGATGGCGGCCGGCTGGCGGGCAGCATATCCCAGGAAGCACAAGGTCTTCCCTGGACTGGACACCATTTTACCTAATGGCTTGTCTTTAGTCCGGCACAGGAAGGTAGGAAAAATGCAGCCCATCTCTCTGCATTGTGAGATTCTCCGCCACAGTTTCGCTATACTGCAAAATAAGCGATTAAATGGGAATTTTGTGGAAGTTTTGCGAAAGCCACGGACAACATACAAAAAGTTTACTAACTCTAAATGCATAAAATACATGAAGAGCACTGGCTCGGAGGACGCCAAGCGTGTTTACGGCAGATGCCTGTGCGATATCTCGCAGTGATGTCCCAGTCATTTTTGTTTCTCATTTTTGTGCTGTTTTAATGCCCAAAACTGTACAGTGCCCCCCCCCAAAACCCCCAAGATGAAGGTGCTCACTTTGCTTCTGCACGGTTTTTCCAGATCATGGGGGGCCTGCGCCCCCAACCCCCGCCGTGTGCAACACGCTATTCCAGGTGAGGATTCAAACCCACAACCTGGAGGTAGCGAAGCCTCGGCGCTCCCTCTGTGTCACTGTGCTTTAATGGTTATTATATGGGCTCAGTGGTTATTCATAGTAACACAAACCGTATCTCACAAATAAAAGCCGTCCCTGGAAATCAAACGGGATTTTTTTGGTATATCACTAGCCCACGCTGATCCGTGACTAAAGCTTCGGAAAAGCATCCAGACGAAGCCCACTTTGCCGTCCTCACGAATCCCGGCCTCCAAAGATGATACGCGTCCGTGGAAACAGCGCCGGGAACGAGGGCGGCCTCAGCCCGGATCAGACTGAACGCATCTCCTGTGAGACTCGGCCTAGCCAGGTGGGACACGCAGCCGGATCTGGATTAAGAGGGGGATCACACTGATCTCCTCCCATCTGCTCACTAGGGGGCGGTGTGGATTTTTTCTCCGAGGAGGGGATCGCGGTTCAAATGCGTCACGGATGCTTCACCGCCATTTCTGACGAACGCGAGTACCCACATCAGTCCTCCATGTTTCTTTTTGCCCCCATTTTGCATTTGCTGGGTGAGGCTCCATATCCCACACGCACCCCCACCCACGGCACCGCCGATCAATAGGCTGCGGGAGTCGGCCGCAGGTTCACCGCGCTCAGATATTCCATAACGTTTGCCCGGCCGTCCAGCGGATTCTCTGCAAATTGATTTTCCGTGAAGCTTGCCAGTGGGTTTTAGGGAAGGCGTAAATCTAACTGCTAACAATGAACCAAAGGCTTCTGGCTAACAGGCTGTACCTTCATACTTCATAATTTGAAGAATTTGATATATTTCTTATATAACATCAATACCTCTTGCTACGTGAGTCACAGTGCAAACATGTCGGTGGGGGATTTCTTTGTCGTGACTGGGATCCACTGGCATGTGCGAGAGTCGATGCCCTGCCAGTGTACGCGGCTCTTCTGGATCAGAAACGAGGAGCAGGGGGAACGAGAAGCAGGGGGAACGAGGAGCGATGGAAACAAGGAGGGGGAAACGAGGAGTGGGGGAAATGAGGAACAGGGGAGACGTAGCAGGGGAAATGAGGAGTGGGGGAAATGAGGAGTGGGGGAAAGAAGAAGCGGGGGAACTGTCTCCCTGGCCGTTTCCTTCACTCCTTTTGTCTGCCTCGGCGCCGCGAGCGGATGCAGCCCGGGTGAATAAGGACGCTTCCGACGGCATGACAGCTGGCGCCGGCCGCTGGGTTCTGTCGGGGCGCTGCGACTCGGGTCGCTAATTGGTACCGAGGGGCTCCCAGGTGGCTGGCAAGCGGGGCCGGCCCCTCCCCCTCCCTTCCTCACTGCGGATGACTCATAGATCGCATAGATAATCCATCACAGCACACAGAAGATGTGGAAGGTTTCCCAGGCAAGCAATGGGTGGGGCCACAGGAGCACTGGTCACAGCCGACAGCTGATTGGCCCCTGGAGTGCCCAGCCGCTGCCACTCACTGATTCAAAACATATCATTGGGTGATGATAAGGTCAGCTTCTCTGTATGAATTACGGCCCTTCATATCCCCCCTACTTCAAAGAATCCTAAAATCAAACCCAGCGAACCAGAAGGTTCTGGAGCACAGTCCCCGTGCTCCTCACAGTCTAAAAGCGTGACGTTCTGCACTGCTTGAATACTCAGTCATTATTAATTGATGAGCAGCACCTCTGGTGTCCACAGATCTCCACCAATCAGTGACACACGCGCGCACACACACACACACACACACACACACGTTGTCCTCACACCGCAGCAGAGTGGCTGGACATCCCTGTGGGGTTTTACTGTAGATGCCTGACACATGCTAAATACCATCAATCCTTCATGGATTTTCAAAAGGAAGGGACAGGGATCTGTGGGGGCCGTCAGGAGAACAGCGGATTGGGGGGGGGCTTGGTGGCGATGCCCCAAACCGTCACACCCTACAGCCCACAAATGGAAGTGAATGACCGATAACAGCCTGGCCGGGTAGCCAGAGCCAGGGGCCAAAGCTGGGGGCCAAAGGCACGCCGGGGACCTTCAGCGCTCCGAATACGGGCCGCCGGTGACCCATCGAGGATCTGGGGGGGTATTTAGTGTGAAGCCCCACCCACGGGAGCACAACCTGAAGCTCGGTAGGTGGCGTCGCCTGTGTGCGTGCGGGGCAGGCGGGGGGGGGGGCGAGCGCAGCGCCGCTCCGACCGTTAGCAGCACATCCCACCGCTCATTAAAACCGGCATCGCGGCTACAGCGCCCAGGCAGGCGCTGGCAAAAATAATTGGGGGCAGTGGTGGCTTTCCCATGGAGAGAGAGCAGAGAGAGGGAGACAGCAGGAGCCAATGGGAAAAGGGCAAGCAGTGAGGCTGAGTGATGATTGGACGTCACTAATGACTGGAAAAGCTGCAGAGCTCTCAAGAGGCTAGGAGGAGGGTTAGGGTGCAGAGGGCAAGAGCGAAGCTCGAGGAAGTACAGAGGCGCATTGTGATTAAAATCCGCCTCCAGGAGGGCGATTACACCTGGCTCAGCTAACGAGAAAGCAGAGAAAGGGACAGGGAGGTAAAAAGAGTGCAGTGGCAAGCCGGGGTGCGCAGACGTCGTCACCCCGGGTTACGCCAGGGACAGCGGCGGGGGGGGGGGGGACCCGCGGCCAATGGGGGCAGCCCTCGCTTCAGGACTAATTAATTATTCATCCAAATAATGCCATTAAGAGGAATTTGTTCTCAAAATCTAATTGCGAGTTAAGAGCTGGGGGTCAACGAGTCATTTAACAGCCGGATTTAGAGCATTTTCTTCCCTGAAGTGTTTAAATTGGCTGGATTGCAGCAGAGCGTTACTCTGACTCTTTTCCCACTGAATGCAGTTGTGAAGGATAACATGGATACCCTGCCCCACACTCTGTACCTCCTTCCTTACTGCCCCCTCCCTATTGGCCTCCGTCCTTGCTTCTCCTTCCCTACTGGCTCCCTCCGATGCTTCTCCCTCCCTATTGGCTCCCTCCCATGCTGCCCTCTTCCTATTGGCCTCCTCCCTCTCAGGTCCCATTCTTTTCCCCCTCCGCCCCACCCTTCCAGGTACCCAGCCCTTACTATGTGCAGCTCCAGGTAGTCTCCCAGTCCTGAGGCACTCTCCACCCGCACGAGGACGGCCTCCTTCAGCTGCGTGCTGAAGCCCAGCGCCAGCCGGTCTGCCCGCGTGCTCGGCCGGTCGTTGGGAGGCCAGGTGTAGGTGATGAGGGCTCCTCCTCGCCCGAAAATGTACGTGGTCCCAGCTGTGGAGAACGAGAGACAGAGAGAGAGAGGGAGAGACAGAGAGGGACAGAGAGAGAGAGGGAGAGACAGAGAGGGACAGAGAGAGACAGAGAGAGAGACAGACAGAGAGAAAGAGAGAGGGGGACAAAGAGAGAGGGAGAGACAGAAAGCGAGAGGGAGAGACAGAGAGGGAGAGATAGAGAGCGAGAGGGACAGAGAGTGACAGAGAGACAGAGAGCGAGAGAGAGACAGACAAAGAGAAAGAGAGAGGGGGACAGAGAGGGAGAGATAGAGAGCGAGAGGGACAGAGAGAGAGACAGAGAGCGAGAGAGAGCACCAGGGAGAGAGAACCAGAGACAGCGAGAGAGAGAGAAAAAGAAAGAGAGAGAGGGTTTATTAGTTCAATCCTCTGGACGCCACCGTTTTCATATCTTTCAGGTGGAAAAAAAAGGGGCGGCAGACAAGAGCTCCTGTCTGATTCGGAGGAGAAGTGGCTGATCTGCAGCGGCCTGCCCGGGAAGGCTCCAGCACAGCACAGCACAGCACAGCACACGCGCCGTCTGTTTACTCGCTGACGGCTTAGCGGTCGGCGGCAGCAGAGCGTGACGCCACGCCGGACCGAGCGGCACGTCGCGAGCCTCTGTAAACGATTCACCCGTGAAACAGACGGGATTCGCGAGCAAATCTGCATGCGCTGGGTTGAAAATCTGGGCCTTAGATGATGTAATATTAAGTCATTTCATGACATCATTATTCGACAGGATAAGGGGAGCTAGCAGAGCAAGGAGGCTGCCAAATCAACATTCAATACAGTGTATGCGTCCTGTGATACACACAGTACGTGCTGTATTTGATAAATTGCAATCCTGACAAAATGTTTTACTATTCAAACATATAGGAGCTACATTATGTCAAAGAAAATGACTGAATCAAACAGGCTAGTATCTGCATTATATAAATTAATGCCAGCATTGTTGAATATCCACTACAACACACTATAGAACATTAATTGGCTTCTTTTGAGGGAAATACAGGCAGGAATTATCAGCCGATAGACTGGTTAGCACCTGCAGACATGCTGAGGTTTTTGCAAGAGTTACAGTGTAACTACAACCGGGGATACGTTTCACACACTGAGTCCATCGCACAAGCAGAGTTACAGTGTGACTATAACCGGGGATACGTTTC
>JABJVO010000048.1:1332424-1346546 GCA_026770805.1 Boulengeromyrus knoepffleri
TGTGCCCAGTAATGGACTGGCATCCCATACAGGATGTACCCGGCCCTGTGCCCAGTAATGGACTGGCATCCCATACATGATGTACCCGGCCCTGTGCCCAGTAATGGACTGGCATCCTACACAGGATGTACCCAGCCTTGTGCCCTGTGACAGATTGGCATCATGAAATTAATACGTATTATCCACAATAAGAAATACGACAATGCCAACTATCACTCATGGCGCCGGTTGTCGGCTGTAAATGTAGCAGTACCCCTGGCTGCCACTAACGCCTGGTGCCATCCCAGCGATAAAAAGCGTGTGGCTCGCTGCACGGTGAGGATCCACCTTTAATGTCCAACGAAAGCTCTTATCTTGAATATCCTGCCTCATTTCATCTCGCGCCTCCCATATCTTTAACTTGATTAATACGGATGAGATCCTTGTGGCTTTTTAATTAAAATACAAAGTAACTTCTTAATTAAAGATCTGTAATACAGCAGAGCCTAATGCCCGGGGTGCGGCACTGACACACAAAGCTCCACCTGCGGCCTGTAAATGCTAAGCGACTCATGTGACCCCAGAACCGCCCACGTCTGAATCACATGGCCCTACACAGCACTGCAAGCAGAAACTCCCGTATATCATTAACAACAACGATGCTCAGCTCAAGCACTGCATTTAACGCTAAATGGAATGTAGCTACAAGTAGTTTGATATTTAAATCTGAGCTGTACTCAGATGTATAACAGCTCATTTTCTGTGATATGCATTTATTTAGTTAGGGATGATTCTACGATTTTTAAAAAAAAATTTTTTTTAAAAAGGGGCATAGCTTTTTAAAAGGGGCCATATTTCATACAGAGCTGCCAACCTTTAGCCAATGACATGTTTTGAACTTGTGAGTGACAGGGGAGGGGGCACTCTGAGGGCCAATCAGCTTTCAGAAGTGCCCCAGTGGACCTGCCCCCATATATACCGCTATTAAGTATATTTTGCATTTAAAAATGATTTCTGCAGCTATGTAGTCCTGGCGATCACCCAGCACATCACTCCAATCTGTGCAATCAACGCTGCATGCATGCTGTCTCTCCGACCACTGATTCCACACCTCGATGTTCTTCCACGGGACCATGTCAACACTCGTGCTTTAAGGGAAGGCGGGGCTTGTAGCTAAATCGAGCACAGGAGCAAAATGGTGAAAGATCCTAACAAGAGTGGCACTGATTTCAGACACATAAGCAGCATAACCTTGCCGGAGTGATGGAAAGAGGCTGTATGGGCTTCATCGGAACGGCGGCAGGAACCACAAGAGCTCACCGGCGCAGGGCGTGCCAAACGCGTGCCTTTGGTAATTAGGCTGGCTCTTACGGAGCAGAAAGCTGCCACGCAGCGGGCAAAGCGTGACAGAGCTGCCACGAAGCTTCCTAACAGCATCATAAGCCTTTACGACAGCCGGCGTAAGAACGATGGCTACTGTGATCCTGTTATGAAGCACGAGGTGAGCAAAGCATTATGGGAATGCCACCGTGTTTAATTGCCAATTTAGGTTTATGGTATACTAACTGCAAATGGCACTTTGGAGACCCAGAGAACTGGGTTGTTTGTGCTGTGGGGCCAAAACAGCCGGCATGATGCAACGAGTCTCTTATCAGTTGTCACCGCGAAAGTGCTCAGTCATGCCCCTCCAGAAGCACCGAGAAGCACTTCCACTAGTGAGAGTGAAGTTACGCTGCTTAACACCAGCGTCTGGGATATTTCACACAGCTCGGATTCGCTACTTCATTTAAAAGGATGACCACTAAGCCCTAATTAAATTGAATACGAAATCTGATCAGATGAGTTTTGCCGGAAGAAACCAGAAATAAAAGAGATGTCAGCACATGGAGAGTATTGGATTTCATAGGGAACCACATCTCAGTGGCGAATTCCGAAACGTGTTCGCTAAGCACCTGGAAATGTGTTCTCTAAGCACCTGGAAACGTGTTCTCTAAGCACCTGGCCAGTCATCACTGTGCTTCTCAAACTGGGGTAAAAACGGACTATAACCGCTTCTCCTTCACCTCCACTGTGCAAGAGCATGTTTAGAAGGCAGGTAAATCCCAGCCCCAACCAGTTAGAAAATAAGAAAATAAATAACAGATTCCCTTTAATATCTTAAGAGTGTGTCAGAGAACGGTGGTTAAATTTCACACATTAATCAGATGAAAATTACAAAATTTCCACAGCGCCGTTATTATTTTTTTTCAGACAAGGCAGAAAATAAAACACATGCGACTGTGGGAGGCTGGCACTTCCTGGCCCTTCCTGGCACTTCCTGGTACTTTCTGGCCCTTTCTGGCACTTCCTGGCCCTTTCTGGCACTTTCTGGCACTTTCTGGCCCTTTCTGGCCCTTTCTGGCACTTCCTGGCCCTTTCTGGCACTTCCTGGCCCTTCCTGGTACTTTCTGGCCCTTCCTGGTACTTTCTGGCCCTTTCTGGCACTTCCTGGCCCTTCCTGGCCCTTTCTGGCCCTTTCTGGCACTTTCTGGCCCTTTCTGGCCCTTCCTGGTACTTTCTGGCCCTTTCTGGCACTTCCTGGCCCTTTCTGGCCCTTCCTGGTACTTTCTGGCCCTTTCTGGCACTTCCTGGTCCTTTCTGGCACTTCCTGGCCCTTTCTGGCACTTTCATCAAAGGCCTGCCAGAGACTAGAAGTCAGATTTGATGCAACGGCCTCAAACGCTCAAGACCCTCTTGGGCTCGTCATTGTTTCGGCGAGTGGGCGGGGGGAGGTCAGACTCGTGGGGACAGAGCTGACAGAGGACACATCAGCGGCTTAATTGAAATCAGGCCTAGCGGGGGCTCATCGATATTATTGACACCGATGAGGTGAGTTAATGAGGCACCACACTTCAAAGGGATGATGGCTAATGATTGTCCGCGCTTCGCTGACTCCTGATTGGTTTACGCTTCGTGCGCCTTGCAGAGATGCAACAAACCTCCTCATGGCTTCCGGTTTGGTATATTCCAGGGCTAATTGAGACAAGCTTTGGTGACAGTAGGGGTACATGGGGGACAATGTGACAGCTGCTGGGGAGGAATGATGTGCTGTGTTTTGGTTTATTGGTTCGGCAGCACAATACGGCCGGCCAATCAGGTGGCGTTTCGTAGCTCTCTGTGGCAGGCAGGTTCCTCCAAAGACCCTTTCAAACACAGCAGATTGTAGCCCGGCAAATAAAGGGGGTCATTTTGCTTCTCAATCCGTCTCCCCGCCACAGGACGCAATCCTGTCACAGCTGTAATTCGTTCGCATTGAGGTAGCCGGATGGGAAATCTCGGCGTATTATCAGCGCACTGCACCGACAGGAAAACCATGCTCATGTCTACAGAAAGTACTCCTTTTTTTCAAGATAAAAAGCAGCCGGTAAAATACAACAGCGAAGCCCAATGCGGCTCAGCCTTCTTAGAAAAACGAACGGCCACTCAGCCAGGCGTCTCCCAGACGCCGGCCGTAAGGCCCCCACGCACTTGGGGAAGCCGTCCATTCTGCTGCCTCATCATAATTATTGCGGCCTGAGATGTCCATTCAACTTGTGCATCTATTCATTCAGCGTTGATCGTTAATAATACAGCGCTAAGATTAATTACTGAGGAACCATATATATTATATATATTTTAGTCCAGTGTAATTAAGAAACGGAACATTTGATTAATGGAGTTAGATGACTGTAATTCTGCTTTTGATAAGAAAGGTAACACATCTTTGTGCTGCCACAAATGTTCAAAGACTCGTTTTTAACTTCATTATATAAAACTGAAGGGATGGTTGAATCAGATAAAAAAGTATATTTGTTCACAAGGGGCAAGTTAGGTAACTTGACTGCAATGAGGTTTGCAACACTGGAATGAACTCGCAAGAATAATTATTGCAATAAACTGCAGTTAATTGCTTGCAAGTCAGTTTTTAAATATGTGCATCATGAGTAACCTGAAGCAGCGTGACAGGGCTGGGAGAGGAGGTCAGCAGAAATGCGGAGGTTTGTGAACTGCTGGGGCCGGGGGCTTTTCAGATGTCAGGGGAGGGTATGCCAAGGTTCAGAGGAGCAGCCAGAAACAGACAATCCACGGGGGGTGGGGGCAGGCTCACCAGCTAAAGAGGCCCCCTGTGACAACAATTACCACAGTCAGTCAGCATCTAACCACAGACGGCTTCATCTCAAGAAATGTTATGGCAGATATATGAGGTCGGAGAATGAGCCTTAACCCATGTGGCCAAATAAGTTGGTCTAAACGCTGGGTAATTAAATTAGAAGCAGGGAATCAGCTGAGAGGGATCACGAACACAGCACTGCACACTTTATAGCGTTGACCTGCCTCCGTATTCTGGGCTGTACCCTACAGCAGCAGGGTACAGTGAGCGGACAGCAGCCCTTCCGTAGTGTATACCACGTCGGCAACTGCAAACATAACCAGCTATCAGCAGGCCTTCAGCTGTATATACCACGCCGGCAACTGCAAACATAACCAGCTATCAGCAGGCCTTCCGCTGTGTATACCACGCCGGCACCTGTAAACATAACCAGCTATCAGCAGCCCTTCAGCTGTGTATACCACGCCGGCACCTGTAAACATAACCAGCTATCAGCAGCCCTTCAGCTGTGTATACCACGCCGGCACCTGTAAACATAACCAGCTATCAGCAGCCCTTCAGCTGTGTATACCACGCCGGCAACTGCAAACATAACCAGCTGTCAGCAGCCCTTCCGCTGTGTAAAACTTCAACACTTTCAACGAATTCCAGGTCTATAAGAACCTATGAACACATTCATAACACATTATAATGCATTTATAAAGCATTAAACACATAGCTATAATATTTATTTAAAAAGGCATAACACATTACAGTATAGCCATGTGCATCATGCATTATAAATGCTTTGTGAGGCTATTATCTAAAATGCATTATACATACCTTAAGAATGCAGTACAACGCATCTTTAATTCTTATGATGACTATTATAATGCATTATGAGGTATCTATAGTGCATTATAGATGAAAGCTGCACTGGAGCTTATGAAGTATTATAATCAACACTATAATGCCTTATGACTGTCAGTAGAAGATGCTGTAATGCTTTATTAATTCTAATACTGACCATTATAATGCATTATGAAGGTATCTATAGTGCATTATAGATGAGAGCTTTAAGAAAAGTGTTACCAAACTTTGCTTCTCTTTTTTCCCACCACTGGGAAAACATCCACTACTATGACGTGTCCCCTGAAAATGTGTGCAGGTGCGAGCGACACAGAGAGGCAGGAAAGCGACGGGTCCTGCTGTGTGGAGAGCAGGAAGTGGGGCCCAAAAGGCCCCCCTGTAGCTCAGCCAAGGCATCACAGCCCAAATTAAAGAAAAAGATGCATATGAGTGTTAGGCTTAGTTCATTTTCAGCCAATCGTTTAATTAAGGACTTGGCAGAAATCCGCCCTGTCACTGCACTCTTAAATTACTAATAAGGGGAAACTCATCTTGGCAGTTTCCCACAATTGCTTCACATGGCAACAATTATAACAATGCTTTTCATGGAAAAAAAAACAGATAATCATCACCTTATTGAACATAATATTACCAAAAGACTAAGGGTACATCAAATAGCCATTGTGATCTTTATCACCTTGTCTCCCCCTGACCTTGACAGTTAACTTATGCACAGACATAATCATTGACTCAAGTTACTAAAACAGCTCAAGTCCAACCAGAGCGAACTTAATTCCTACCTTATATTACATTTATGTCTTCAGTAGAAGCTTTTATGTAAAGCAACACTCAATTGAGAGAGGAGGGAGCAATTCCTATTAAATCACCATACCTGCCCAGGGATTTGAACCAGCAACCTTCAGCTCACGCAAAAACAAGATGGGATCCCAACGCGATACGAACATGCGACCCCCAGTTCTGGAGTCAGACCTGCTTCCGTTTCACCGCGAGATCCAAGCCGACGACAAGAAAACTCAGAAGGACAAAAACCAGCACGCCGCTGATCATGCAGGTGTACATTTGTTTGCAGCACCTCACTGTTTGCCCTTAATAGCATGACAGCCTTTCCAGTTCCCCTGGATAAGAGCATCTGCTAAATTAATAAATGCAAGCAGAGGGGCCCCCTGTCAGCTCGCAGGGACCGAGCAGCGCTCACTAATTAAATCCAGGAGTACAGCATGATGATGATGAAAGGGCCGCATTCTACCCTCAATAAAAAAAAGATTCTCTTATATCTGACCTGCCAAAAATATTACACAGGCTTATTAAAAAGTGTGCACTGGCCTCAAATAATAAAATGCATGTGTTATATGCCAAAGGTGTGGATTATGCACATATAAAAAGTTAGTTTACTTTCACATATTTCAGTTTCTAAAGCAGTTTTCTACACTGGCAAGTAGAAGCAGACATTTTTCATAACCATTTTATCTGAATGCAATTTCATAGTATCTATAGCAAGAACTTCTAGCTTGAACAGGACTTTAAATTTGCTTTTAAGTTACCCTATGTGGCGGTCATGCTTGGATTGTACAGTTTATACAGAATATGAGGAGGATGCACCATGTGAACATTCCTTAATTAAAACAAAAGGAATTTAATTTCATTTGCTTATTTTCTTTATGACTATAAGCTCCAGTCATGAAATATCGTTATTGCTTTTGGAATAATTAAAGAAGCAAGTCACCATATTCCAGCGGCTGTTTTAAGTTCGTCAACATGCACGTTGCAGCTGGCAAAGAGGTGAGCAATGAGAAATGACATTAAAATGTATCATTTCTAAACGTCAAAATTAACCTGCAGAAAACAAACACAGAAAAATACTTTAGCTCATTATAAATTATTTGGAAATTATTGCCTGCAATTTGGCTCGTTCTCTGAGGCCCAAGTACAGAGAGTAACGAGATTCCCCAGCCCTTTATTGAAATTAAATGTATAATTTATAAAACACTGATTACATTTTGGGGAGCCGGCGGGAAAATCAATTGCAATTTCGCTGGCTAACATTTATCTTTCACTCCATCAGACCTCAGAAGTTACATGTGAAAGTCAGGCAAATCACCTGTGGGTCACATGACTGTCAAAGAGCTTTGTCTGCAACTCTCCGCACAGCTCAGGAGAGGGTCGAATTAGGGACGAGAGGGTGTAATCAGATTAAAGAGGAAACAATCAATATCCAATGACAAAGAATAATGAGTTAAAAGTGATTGATTGCACTGTTGTGGTGCCGTATTCATGCAAATAGATTGTTCTGTGAAGCAGGGCCTTTCAATTGTAATGTACCATAGAGCAAATTCCCGACTATTAAAAGAAGAAAAAGTTTTTTAAAAAAAAAGCATATTTGATATTGCTAACACATATTTAACCACGGGTAACAACTCCCTTTGTACACTTAATTGTCGTGAAACGTGATATATCTAAGCTAAATTAAAGTCAATTAAACCGCTGGGATCAAGGTCCAGCTATTCAGCAAACAAAGGAGCGGTCAGCCAACACCAAACACGAGGACGTTTTCCAGATACTCTTTGCTTTGGGATAGTGGCAAAGGAGCTGAGTATAAGAGGGACTCAGGACACAAAAACCCATTTAATATTAACATAAATTGTCAGCCTCGGTCTGTCTGAAGTCCGGAGCCCTTTGCCGGTGCGGCAGAGAGGTGATCCGGCAGATGGAAACCGCCAGACGGCTTCAAAGACCAACTGCGAGATGATTTCATGGACGAGAAAAAGGAAGATTGACGAAGAACAAATTAGCTACTGGTCTCTCGCACGGCGCTCGCATTTTAAATGGTGTTTTGATGCAAATCCACTGCCAAAGAGATACAACATGAACTCCTGCGTGCATCGGCTCCATAATAACCAGGAAGGAGAGCATCAGCTAGGTGCTACTGAGGAATTCGTTTCAAAACATCCTTTCCGTATTTTAAGCAGAAGTACGCGTGCAGTGTAGCCTATAGCTGATAGCATGAGCTGATAATGATAAGCTGAAAAATGTGCCACATTCTGTGTCTTTCTTGTTATATAGCATTATGATTGGGGGAAGGGGGGGGAAAGGGGGGGGGCACAAAACAGTGCACAATCAGTAGCTCTGCTACAGTCTGGACCAATCAGGAACCAGAACACAATCAATAGCTTTGCTCCATTCTGGACTAATCAAGAACCAGAACACAATCAGTAACTTTGCTCCATTCTGGACCAATCGGGAACCACAACACAATCAGTAGCTTTGCTCCATTCTGGACAAATCAGGAACCAGAACACAATCAGTAGCTTTGCTCCATTCTGGACCAATCGGGAACCACAACACAATCAGTAGCTTTGCTCCATTCTGGACCAATCAGGAACCAGAACACAATCAGTAGCTTTGCTCCATTCTGGACTAATCAGGAACCGGAACACAATCAGTAACTTTGCTCCATTCTGGACCAATCAGGAACCAGAACACAATCAGTAGCTTTGCTCCATTCTGGACTAATCAGGAACTGGAACACAATCAGTAACTTTGCTCCATTCTGGACTAATCAGGAACCAGAACACAATCAGTAGCCTTGCTCCATTCTGGACCAATCAGGAACCAGAACACAATCAGTCACTTTGCTCCATTCTGGACTAATCAGGAACCAGAACACAATCAGTAGCCTTGCTCCATTCTGGACCAATCAGGAACCAGAACACAATCAGTCACTTTGCTCCATTCTGGACCAATAAGGAACCAGAACACAAGCAATACCTTTGCTCCATTCTGGACCAATCAGGAAGCACAACACAATCAGTCACTTTGCTCCATTCTGGACCAATCGGGAGCGACGTTCAGACTGGCCCCAAAGAGAAAGTGTAGCATATGGACACTGGATAGCATCACTGCTGGCTCACTGTCCACAAGCTCAACATCACTACGAAGATCCAGCCTATGTGAACCATACAGGGGGCCTCCGACCCCAATACAGCCCACAGTCGCTGGGCTATGAACTGAATTACCTGAAATCTTCCTAAATCATCGGTTTGTATTTTCTTTCTTTCACAGAAAGTTTCGGCTTTGCACGGCAATGCGAGCTGCAGAAGTTCCCTTCTCGATTTACGTGGGTGATTTTCAATGTGCAGAATAAGGAGTCCATGCATTTCATCCAGCAATCTCTATCATGCCGTCCATCACTGCGAGAACAAACATATTAATACATGAACACAACACAGTCACCTCAGGGAATCCTGCAGTGTACTCCCAATTTCTCATAACCGTAAATATTGCCCATTTCCAGGCATAAAATGGCCATTTTTTATTATTTAAAGTGTTGTAGCGCTCTATTACGGCTGCAGGAATTACATTTTTTCCCGTGATAGATACATTTACAAGGGGGATGAACCGAGGAAGATGAATGCAGAGAAGAGGAGTTCCTAATGTAACACCCAACATGTGATATTTTTATTCTTGCTGCTGTCTAACTGTCAAGGCTGGAATCAGGAACGGTAATTAATAATCGGCGCAGAGTTTCAGAGCGGGGAAGGTGGACGGTGCAGAGAGGAGGAAGGCGGGGAAAATAGGTATAATCTGCCCGGCTGAGGGCTCTGCGCATCGGGGTTTCTGTGAATCATGCGAGGTAAGATTACGCAAGCGGTGAAGCCGCTACTTACGCGCCAACTGAGGGATGTTACTCATGTCTGCAAAGTCGTCCACACTGATATCTGCAACGCATCTGCGGGAAAAGCTATGGAGTCACAGACGGCACACACAGCGGCGGACAGCAGAGCAGGAACACCCAGCAGGAGTACTGATACCAGGACGAGGGCCACAAGGGGCGTTCGCAATATCTGCGGTCCTACTGGGATTGAGCTGTGTACTCGTACTGGACCATTCTTCAAGAAGAAAAGCCTCCAGTTCTTTTAGGGACAGTGGACTCAAAATAAATCATCAGAGGTTCAGTGATGTTTATGTCAGGTGACTGGGGAGGCCGCAAAGGAAACTGCCTTCATCGCCATGTTCAGGAAATCACTCCTGAACGTGTTTATCGCTGTATATGACACCATCTCGGAAGAGGCGAACATCATGAGCAAGTGGTGTTTATACCGAGGGGTGGGGGGAACGCTGCTTTCATAAAACAAACTCTTTTGCCTTGCGATAGCTACTTTACGACGATGTAGAGAAATCATTGGTCTTAATAATTCCCACTAAATTGTCATCCAAATGTAGAATAAAGGGCGATCATAGCACTCTCTCTCTCTCTTTTTGTATTAATCAAGACTCTAGACTTTTTGCAGTTTTTGATCCTGTGTGGGAAAATGATGGAGAAAAGCAAGTGAGGTGAAGAGAAAGTATCATAAAAATAAAATATCGAATGATGCAAAACACCGATTTGTACTCATCCTGTCTGCTGCACTTTTTGTTTGATTAATCCTGTAAGCCAAGAGGAATTACTTAAATCTTACATGTGCCCATAATAATTATGTTTTATTATAAGATCGATCAAAGAAGAGATTTAAGTATTAGACACACACAGAGCTGTAGTCAAATAATTCAAAGTAGCAGTCAGTTCAAGTCTTTTAGGTGAAAAGACACAACAAGCTTAAGTTCATTTATCTGTCTGAGTTTCCACGACTCGTTAACTTTCAGGAGGTCAACAGGGCTTGAAAGAATCACTGTAACTGATATTTTAATGGTTTCCACGGGCGACCCGGAAATGGCTAACTGGAAAGCCTAGGATGATGGGGTTTCCTTCAGAGAAACGGCTCCAGTTCTTACCTTGGGTCCTCCAAGGATTCTTATCCATGCTTGACCATTGCCAAGCTTCTTCTGACAGTCTGCTCACTACAAATTGCTATCGGCTCAAACAGGTTCCTCAGCCAGGCGAGACCCTCGGGGAGGGAGGCTGTTCTACATGCAGACGCGCAAATACAGAGATGTGTCTGTATAGCTCTTAAACTAATCTGACGGACTATTTATACCCAGAGCCAGAAAACTTTCAAGCAGTCAAGTCAAGCTGAATCTTGCAAAACAGTGAATAATTTTAGAAGTCAAATCATTTGTCGAGAGAGAAACAATTTGCTTATTTAATTGACTTAGACTGCTTATCGCTAAGCTCGTCTTGACATGACGGCAGAATGTAGGGGAGCTTTTGCAGCCCAATTTTTCTCAGCTACGCCTGATTCCAAAAGAATATTTAAAGATCCAGGTTGCTCCTAAAAATGATGTTTCCTGTCTTACTGTCTTGGCCACAGCCGTCCATTTCTGACCGAACCTTCCGGAAGATGAGCTGCCTTTGTATGCTTACGGTGTACAAAACACGGGACAGACGGAAGGCTTTGAGCGGGCGGCATTCTGTCATTCTTCATCTGGCCCTGAAGGACTCCTCATCTAAGGTGGCTCAGAGTACGGCCGCAGTCTCACGGCTGCCTGGGATGAGGCTGACCAGTGAGGAGCAGCACCAGGTGACTCATGACGAGGTTATGTCCGAGTGTTTTTTTTTTTTAAAAAAGACGGTTACCGTAATGCTCTTTTAAAAGGGGAAAGAGGAATCTCAGCTGTACTAAAGCGTTTTATTCTCTCAAAAAATGCCCTATGAGTACATCAGCACGAATGCTATCGATGGACCAGCATTGAGAGGCTCTCCTGGCAACTTATTCTTCAATTTCCCCAAAAATTCAGAAGAAAAAGACTTTTGGTGCGGTTCTGTCACCTTTAAGCAGCTATACAAACGTAGGCACAATACGCGCAACCGACACCTGAATGTACGCTGTCCTCGTCAGTCTTCGCCAGGATTATAGATTCAATAAGTGACTGATACTAAAATAAATTGTTTCACTTGACCCTGGGCCAAATGAAATGATTACGGGCCGAGATGGAGTGCGTTCCAAATGTCGGATCAGAGAGCCGGACTGATTTAGCGTTGACTGGCGGAGACCCTGGCGGACAGCGGAGAAGCTTCTGGGTGTCATTCCGGAGAAATCAGCACCCTGACAAGCCCTTGATGGCTGACAGCACTGCTTAAAGCTTTCCGTTTTAATTTACGGTTGAGACACGTCTCGGCTGAGCGGGAAAGTGCTCTCAATCGGAGCAGATCGATACCATCCAGGCCTTAACATTCTCGCTGCAAACACCTGCGTGGTTTTTCTCCATGCAGAAATAAGCGGCGGGGATCTGTTCAGCGTTACTTGCGCTTGTTGGAAATACTACATACCATACATGGGCACCACACAGAAATGCAGCATCTCCTCGACTAACAGATAATAACAGCTGATACAGTGATGCCCATCTGGACCAACACAGATTCCAGCTCTAGAAAGCATTAGGTTCATGTGTATGCAGCACATGGCAGGCTGGACCAGCAGCACCTAACAGCCATGCTCTAAATGCAAAGCGACCCCCATAATCGCCCCCCCTCCCCATTGTGGGTTATCTCTGCCAGCATCGAGGGGCTTCCTGGAGCCCCCCCCCACCCCACTCCTGGATACGCAGTGCGAAAAAAAAGGTGCTTCTGCATTCCAGTGCGCTGCTCTCCTCAGCCGCCGGGGGGTGGGGGGTGGGGTTGGGGGGTGCAGCCAATGAGAGGAGGCATATAAAATGAACAAAGACTATACACTGATTTATCGCTCAACATCATTAGGTGGGTAATGAAATTAATTACCTTAATTTCAAAGTAACGACTGCACTCCTTATTAAAGTGTCATACTTGTTGTGTAATTGCACACGATGTTAATGGGAAAGAAAAACTCCTCGCTGGTGCGTGGAAACTTTGCCAGTAGATAAGAGCCATGTGACGCTGGGTGATGCAGCCTATCACTTTACACGTCCTTGTCAGAGTTTAAGGGCAGAAGTCTTTCTCAGTTTTTCCCGACGGCACGACTGTAATCCTGAAGGCTTCTTGAGCACCATCCCATAATGCAACCCACCCCGCGCTCCATGCGACACTGGAGCAGGAGAGACCTTTCATTGAGGACATATATGGCCAACAGGGGGCATAGTGGTTAAGGACACAGAAGGTGTCAAGTTTCCAGGTATGCAAATGAGCCTCAGAGCATTATTAAAGAACCAATGAGCTGAGGACCTGATGAGACCCCCACCCCCCCACAGCAGGGTCACCCCACCCCCCACGATTAATGGGAGTGGCTGGGGGCAGATGATAACGCCCAGGAGGACGGGGGAAGACGACACAGCGGCGCCTCTCACAGATAGCACCCGGATAAGGCGGCTTTATCTCGACAGGAACTGTCCGCCAACGCGCCGCTGAAATAACGCGGTGGCCCGTCATGCGCGGCGGAAACGGCGGCAATTTCTCTGGCTGGCAGACAGTTAAAGGGCTTCATGGGAGATGCAATTTTAAGGTGTTCAGTCTGGGTCCATGAAATAATGGACCCCGCCACAAAAAAGCTAGCTACAATAAAATAATGCAAGAAACATAGATAATTAGACAGACAGACAGACAGATGATGATGATGATGATGATGATGATAGATAGATAGATAGATAGATAGATAGATAGATAGATAGATAGATAGATAGAAACAAATCATCTCCAGGTATTTCAGCCTGATGCACATATTCTACGTTTGCATCATGTGATTCAGGTAAGAGACTTCGGACGTGTGGTGTGCTGGGAGGGGGGGGCTCAGGCAGGGCTGCTACACTTTATATGAAGCAGGACCTCCTCTGAAAAAGGCTGAACAGAGGTCCAACTCTATCGCCCCAATATCACGGGATCCGTGTTCAAATCACAAGCATGTAAAAGGCTTCGGACAGCCATCTCAGACCCGAACGGTATTAAGTGACATGTAAATAAAACGGGGGGGGAGGGTAATAATTTATGAGTGTAACCTGAAAGTGTGGAAGGAAACACAGCCTCTAGGTAGATCGCGTTCTTCAATACTGTTTGATCACTTTGACATGTTGTTTATTTATCATTGTTCTCCCCACTTATGAATCACCAATCTCATGAATAAACATGCCTGGCTCCCCCCACAGCAGTAAAGTACATTAGGCTGTGTTTATGAGAAGGAGACCCCCAGACTTCACTCTGAGAGAAGCGCCGCTTCACCAGAGGATAAGCCTGGCTGCAGGACGACGTGCTGAAATCTAATCCACCCCCAAAAAGTAAAAGGAGAGAGAGAGAGGGAGAGAGAGAGGGAGGGAGGGAGAGAGAGA
>JABJVO010000048.1:1363881-1376231 GCA_026770805.1 Boulengeromyrus knoepffleri
TGGGCCTCTTTCGCAGGGTGGGCGGGGTGAGGAGGGGGGTGGGTGGGGGGGGGGGCTGGGGGGTGGGCGGTGGCGGTGACTGTAATGGGAAGTTCTGGCCTTTCTCCTTAGATAACGGCGCTGACACCGCATGCCGTAGGAATTCCCGACAGAGCACTCAGACCTGCCTTTCCACTGCCGAGAAACGGAAACGTCCGTCAGCGGTGACCACACGCCAGGAGAAGAACGCCATCCCAGAGGAAGAAACACACCATTCTATACCTGAGCAATGCAAATGATCATCGATATTCAGCTTCGGTGAAACATAAGGGATAAAATTAGCTTAGGGTTTCATCGCAGTCACAGCACGCGATATGCGGCGAGACCAGGCTCACTGCGGCTGCTGTATTTACAGCAAAATACGAATATATTGTTACAGCACGAAACAGCAGGACTGCGATTCTCCCCAGAAACTGCCAAGAATGACTCAAAGTTGCCTGAGGAATATTTGGTTTCGCAGTGGAGACAGCGGGCATGCTGTTATCGCAGAGGCAGCCGCGACGTCGTGGGGACCGAGCGGTACCGGGAGCACGGGGCCCGTCGTTAGCTAAACGCCGGCTGGAGGGGGAGGCGGCCCGCTGGCGTCTCTCATACGCTCTTACCCGCCCTGGGGAGGGACATCTCACCGCCATCTCAGACGGGAGCAAACAGCAAACAGCTCACTGCCTTCCCTGCTTACAGGTCAGGGGCTGCAAAGCCTCACCCAGGCCTGTAGCCCGAAGCGCCGACCTCCCCCCCCCCAGCACACCACCCCCCAGCCCAGAAATGTGATCACCAGCTGCAGAGGTCAGGCGCTCGCCTGTTAAAAAAAAAAAAAAAAAAAAACCAGTACGACATCATTTAGCCGCTCATCGCTCTCTACGGCAACACACCAGCAACAGAAATGGGATTAATTAACCGCTAACAGCATCGTTTTTGATCGTGCGTCCAAATCAATCGCCTTGACAACACGAGGATGGAGGCACCCGTGTTGTTTTGCTTTTTATCTCCAGCGGCATCTGATCTCAGCTACGTTTCTTATGCGGATTATGTAACGGCCCTATGTGGGAAGCTGATTAAATACAATCACCACAAAGGCAGAATATCGAAATTCAACCTAATCCTGTTTCAAGCACCGGTGGGTCTGACAGAAATGAGTACATTTCACTAATACTGACTGTGAGGAAAGGAGTTTAGAGAAGAGGGATATATTTTTAATGGCGTTTGGACCTGAAAGTCACCTTTCCCGACTGGAAGCGCGTCATTCCAGCCCGTTGTCCGGATTGCACGACATGATCGATTCCTCCTGTGTCTCGCTCTCCGAGTGCCATGAAAATCACTCTTCACAGAGGACAGGTTTAGTAATACAGAGTGACCAGAGCTGAGGAAGGGCGATCCGGCGTCTCAACCCTGGGGCGACGTCGCTCGACAGAGCTGCCCCCACCCCCGCTGCCTCTTACTGTCGTTCTGTCTTCCTGAGGGACTAAACCCCCTCCCCCATCTCTCTCTCTATAGGACCTTTAATCATCCATTAGCTGCCAAGTCAAGCCAAAGTCAAGCCAAAGTATCTTTCCTGATATTGTCAGCTATAGGATCCATAAGTCACAGACTGAGACGTTTCAATCTCGCTGGTCTGCGCGCAATAAAACGGTGAAATACAGAATATAACAAAGAATATGAAAGAGATTTAAACACTGACAGCCTGACAATTTGAACACAGCAAACTGATATGTGGACATTAGACATAGACAAATAAATACAGATAAAAATACAGTGAAAAAATAGTTTTAAAATTTACAGTTACGCACAGGGGCAGTGAAATGGAGCTTCCAGTTACAGTGTTTCGATTCCAGTGCACAGAGGGGGGAGGTGGGGGGCATACGGGGGGTGGCAGAGAGTCTCCAGGCCACCGCCCAGGACGGAAATCCCTGACAGCTATTCCGCTATTTCGCCACTTTCGACAAGCTTGACTAAATGCAAATTGAGTCGTTCTGACAGGATAATTAAAAATAACTGATGCTTATTAAAAGAAAAGCAAAAATCTTAAAGGGGCTTTATAACTTCTGGAAATCACGTGTCACGCGAGGACTTTTAAATGACTTCCTAGAAAACTGCACGGCTTATATCCCAGTTTGACTACATAGGCCAGGCAGGTCGCCTAACTATCGCTAACCTTTAATAAAACTATGAAATATTAAAAACATCCTGCAAACCCATGTGATACAGACTAAGACTTTGGGCGGAGTCATCCCTGTGTTGCCATGGTGATAGTCCCAGATATGAAGCTAACCCCATCAAGCTAACGAGACTCTTGCTCCTAATATCTCGTTAGGGTCACTTAGGGGTCAGCTGGATGGAGTCGGAACAGAGGTCAGTAGTCACATGATCACTGTGGCCCTCAACCTTTGGAGATTGTTGTCATACATAGGCCGATACCATAGAGCCACAATGTACTGTAAGGTAATGATAATGCTGTATTCTGGTGTGGAAACCCCATTACGGTGGAAGATACCAAAGAGACATGCATGGGGGGAGGCATGTACCACTGGTTGTGCATGACCGCCTCATCTGTGGGCATTAGGAGACCAACTCAGGAGATGAGGAGCACGTGGATTTGAGGAAAACACCATTACCGTCACATAGCGCGTTCCAGTGCCTGTCCCACCTAGACCCCATGTGTGACGTCCTGCCAGGGGGCTACACCAGACCCTCGCCTGGTCGCCCAACATGGCTCGACATCATCAAAAACACACGCTTGCTCACTTAAGATCAGAAGAAGCGTTTTTTTTTTTTTTATCATAATTGCCGTGGAAAGTGGAGGTGCCCTTGCAGGTGTGATAACGTCACGTAATGAATCGCATTGCTAGGAAGCAGCTGGACCACTGCATTTTTTGATATTTAGAAAAGACGTTAAACGCACTGGATCTGAGCTTTATACTGACGAAAAAAAAAAAACTCCAAAATGCCCTTAGGAAAAATGTGAATCTGCAAATGGCTTCGCTCGCATATTTCCTGGACTTCAAATTGAAATATCACAGCCTACATGATGGGTGGGTCCTGGTTTGTAAGGCTGGACCTACTATGCGTAAGTTCTCTGTAGACCAGGGTCACTGCAACAAGGACATGACTTAAACACGAAAGCCCCCTCCATGGCACTGACAGCCCTGCGATAAGGCTGAACCAATCAGCATTAGGCCTAACGGCGGGGGGGGGGCAGACATGCCGCGAAAGGACCGGGAGACTCTTACTCACCGGCGTCTTGATTGCAACCTTGAGAATCACTCGAGCAGCACGAGATGATCTGATTGCGGAGAATCGGGCGCAAAATCCAGATGATTTTATTTTCAGATAACAGGCCCTTGGGAAGGAAGGCTGTGACAAAGCTGTCGCTCACAGACGCTCGCCGATTCCTGTCCCACGGCGCCACCAGCCTGCACTGGTGGCCGACGCCTCTAATGGCACCGGGACAGTGATGACCTCTGAGCGAATGCGGCCTCGGCGGTTCATGAGCATTACACACAATTCACCGGGGTCCACTGCAGACGTACAAGAACAGGCATCCCCTCTACAGGATCTGCATACGGCACGGCAGCGTCGAGGATTGCTCAAAAGCATTCACTGCTGCTCGTTCACGATTTTTTATTCTCCGTTGACTGAGGCACTCATCATTCCAGGAGATTTTTTGCACGTGTCAGAATCTGGCAAAGGCACCATAGCATCCTGGGAAAAATGACCTGTGTGCGGCAGGAACAATAAAATAACAGACCAAACTCCCAGGGAGACATAAATGTAATGCAGAGACAGCGGATCGTAAATAAGACGGGGCCCCGGTACGGAGCGGCGGGCGGACGCCGGGGTACAGTAACGGCTTCTGTACGAGGCCTCCATTAACTCTGAGGTCATATTGCAGCGTGTCGCTTTTTTTCCCTGCCTAAGCAATGGGATTTAGCTCCCTGTGGACATTCGGAATGAGGAATGGGACAGATGAAGAGCCTGGCAAACGAGTCTCAATAAGAATAAATTGCACTTTAAGAGGATGCCTTAGCTAAGAGTAAAATGCCGCGCTGACTAGCCTATCAGCTACCTTATTTCACACTCCATAACTGACACGTCACTTCAAGCAGCCAGCCTAATGGTGCTCGGTTTATCTGGCCCCGAATCTTGCAGGTGCTTTGATCCTGTGGCACGTCCTCGAGAGCATCTCGCTTGTTTGGTGTTTATGATGACTCATCGCAGAGATCGGGGGCGAGAGAGAGGGACGACCACGCTCGGGAGTGTCCGAAGGAGTGGTCAATCTTGGCCGATCAGGGAATTCGATTGACAGGGCGGCGAGCAGCTGATTGGGTCCTGCGATCGCATTGGGGGAGAGGCGGCGCAATTCGCTTTTGTCTCCGCGCTCAGATGGCCTGGCGCCGGGAATGCAGATGCGTGAGGACTCATCCCACTGCCCCATCGTGTCATTAAGCGAGCCACTCGACTATTAACAGCAGGGCAATTACCGCCGGCATTCCGTACGAAGCTGCATATCCAGCCCTGCGGCGGTGCCTCCTTGGGAGAAGGAGGATTTCCAACCGGAATTACGCGGCGTCATAAACAACGACGACGTGCCTGGAAAAATCAATGCCTCAGATAAGTGCTATAAGAGGAGTTCTGGAAAACACAGCTGGAGAAACTATCAATGAAATTAGCCGTTAAATATTTAACTGTTAAATTACAAATATATCAGAGGCCTGCATCACGAAGCAAGGCTGCCTGCTTAGATAACTTGTCGGATTTAAGGTGGTCCGGGCTAAATGTAAGTGAACAAAGATAAGGTCCATTTAAACTGGGGAACCCTGAATTAAGTGGAGAACAGGGGCCTGTATCACAAAGCTGGATCTCTTGCTTAGCTGAATATCTTGTCAGATTTAAGGTACCCCAGTTTAAATATCTTCATTTTCTTACATTTAAGCGCTGACTACATTAAATCCGACAAGTTATCTAGCTAAGCAAGAAATCCTGCTTTGTGATTCAGGGTCCTGGTCATTCCGCAAATTAACCAGATACTTTCATTAATAAGAGGCTGGCAGAAAATGCAATTATTATACAAGGTTTGTGAGGCACATCATACATGCCTGTTGTACATGACATGTTATATGGCCACATGCATGTTGTATATGACATTATATAACCTCAAGCACGTTTTATTTGGCACATTATATAGCCATATGCAGGCTGTATATGGCCATTTACACGCCATGTATGACATATTTGACACGGCGTGAAATTTTTGCCGCGGCCTAAATTATGATCATAGCACAAAGCATTTTAAAACGAAACCTCAACCAGTAACAATGATACCTGTTTATGGACTAGTTGGAGACAGAGAGAGCCCATGCCCTGTTCTTATAGAGAATGCAGCCCCCCCCCCCGGCTCCTGTGCTGAACATGAGTACCGAGACACTAGCTGAGAACCACCAGAAGGCCAAACACCCGACTCTGATCATCCAAAATCTCACAGTGGATTTTTAATCTTTACTTCCTCCTTTCATCCTTCCGTCAGTGCTGCCGTTTTCTCCTCGTTATCGGCATGCACTGCGATTCCAGGACCTCCTCACGGCTACCCTCGTGAAGCAGCCCCGCCCAGGGACCAGGCAGCCAATCAGAAATGCCCTATTTATTAATTTCCTGATTTCAATTTATTTTTTTTACCAGCACTTACATCCACCGCCACAGATATGTTTCGGTGCCACCTAGACATGTCTCACCAAAATAGAAATGGTTCAAGAGATAGATTTGCAGGTGCGTGGCTGTGTGCCTGTCCAAACTGGGCTGCTCTTCGCTCCATCAAAGCTGCATTTAAGAGACAGACGTAATAATGAAGTAGTACTTGGGCATGGGGAGTGCGTGGTTTTCGTCTGCAGTGGCCTTTGTGCAGTTTCGCTCTCCCATTAGAGGAAAAGCCACTTTCGAAAATTAACGTTGAACTACACCGGCCGTCTATGCAGAATCTTAATCAATACATGAATGAACGGTGGCTGCAGCTTGTGCCAGAACAACTGGCCCCTGACTGCACAGCTGGGTTCCATCTGAGGACAATCTCACCTTCCCTTTCTAATCTTCACTCAAAGCCAAAAGACGGTACTCAATATAACTATGAATTTTTAGCTATTATTTGGTGAAAAAATGTCTCATTTCACACTCATAAACCCAAGTGTTTAACGGTAAAAAAAAATAGTCAGGACACTCTGCTGTAGTATCATTAAGTCTGAAGAGCTCAGGGTCCCAAAGATAATTTGAATGTACTATTTGAACCAGGACTGAGCTCCAAAAGCGTTGTTTTCTGATAGATTTTTCATTCGCCCGCCTACCTTTTAATTTCACAGCTAATCAGTCAATCCCAATGCTCTCTGAGCAGTGCAGAGTTCTGAGCCTTAATGACAAACGACATTCAAGGTTATAGACTCGGTGCAGAAGCGGGTGACACGGTGATCTGAGTGGTCTTCCTGTTTATTCACGCTCCCTATCTATGAGACGTCCTACTTAGACGTCGGCAGCTTTCGGTTTCCCTTTGTGTGCCAATAAGCTGCACCTTCCAGATGGGCGTTAAATCTGATTAGCCGGCAACTTCAAACCGACACATTGCCATATTTTTTAGAGAAAGATGCCAGTCTTTTCTGGCCCTTTCTATGTAATTTATTTCCGTGTATTTTCACCTTGAGTTGTAGCTACAGCAGTATTGTGAGGGTAATTTCTCAGGCACACTTTCATTCTGTCGTAGCGGAGAGGGCATGTTAAGTCACTTTTGATCCAATGTTTCAGCCCTAAAAGAATCTCGCTAAGACCCCGAGCTTCCGCAGCTGGCTCTCGCCTTGCCTGAAACCCCACGAGGGACTGAATCGCTCTTGAAACAAAAAAGAAGTGAGCAAGATGTTAAGAAAAACAATGAAGAAAAAAAAAAAAACTCCGGTTTCCCAGCCCAATTGCCTTGAGAGAGGCTTTCCTTTCAAAGTATTAAGCGCGCCTGATAAAAGCCATTCGGTTTATTAATGGTAGGCGTCCCGGCAGAGTAGCAAACCCTCAATGTAGACCAGAGTCGCTGGACTTTTAATATCTTCTGAACAAGTAATTAAGGCAATGATATCGTGAGGAGCCTTGACTCTGAATTCCCCCACCGTACAACCCATGCACATAGAGCTGAACTCGGGGCTCCATGGAGACCTGGCTTTGCCCTGACGGACAGAGGAGGGCAGGAGGAGGACAGGAGGAGGACCACCCCCACAGACATTATCACCCCGTTCCCTGCACTCCCCACTCTGAAAATGGGCTGCTATACCAACACGCATTCAAATAATGTCCACAGAAGCCTAGTGCTGGTGGATCTTAGGAAATGCTGCTGGCGAACCAGAACCTTCAAAGTCTGAACTTTATCTCAGTTAGACGGTTAATCGAGTCCAGTGTGCATCTTACAGGGGAACTTGCGAAAAAGCATTAGATTCAGGTTATTATGAGGTTTTTTTTTGATAATCTAGCTCTTCATAATGGTATCAGTCCTGGTTGCATCTCGCACAATTTGCTGGCACATGCCATAATCAGAAATGTGCTCCCCCCTGCCCTGCTGCTGCACTTCTGCAGAGGAAACATCCCAGGGGTGATCTGTAGAAAGCAGACTGCAACTTTAAGTGACATGGAAAGGTATCCATTTCACAAAACGAATCCTATATGGAACAGAACAGATGCACACCCACACACACTATATACATACCAGTCATGACTCCACAAAGTAAAATGGGGTTTATGAATTATGACAGAAAGCCATACTCTCTCCACTAAAAGGCATGTCGAAATCAATAAGGGTGCAGTCTTCGTGGTGCCCCCTTTACCTTGCAGTATCAGTCATTTAGAAGATTCCTTTATAGAGAGTATATTACACGGCTCTTAAGGAATATGAAGTACACTCCAAAATGGCTGTTAACCAGCAATTGTCTTGTGATGTTACATATCAAGGGCCGAGGCTGCTGCAGGAATGTAATATACCGATGTAACAGATCAGATGCGTTGGTATGGTATCACTGCGGCCCTCGTCCTCCAGGGCTGTGCGTGGGGGTTTTCTGGTGGTTTTTCTTCGGGCGCTCCTGTTCCCTCCCACAGACCGCGGATGCCTCACTGTACCAGGGCATGTAAACTTCCCTCGGTGTGTGACCCTCGCTACAGGCCGGCATGCTGTCCAAGGTGTACCGCTGTACATGTAATAAATGCTCAAGGAGAAATGGATCCTGGATAGAAATAAATAATATGAAGTGAAACCGTATGACCTGATGTCCAAATGCAGTGTTTGCTTTGCGTGAACTGAGGTAAGACTGAATACAAATGCACAGAAAAGTTTCCTTCATAACACACTAGTGACATTTAATGGGCTATGAGATTCATAACCATGATGGCATTTACGTCACGAGCAGGTCACCCTGTCTGATGCTGTTTCAAACCCGACTGCCTGTTCTCCCATCCGCTGTAATAACAGTTTCCCTTCCCTTCATATTATTTACATTTCTTCCTAACAATTAATTCTTGAATGCACAAAAAAGTACAACTGGCCCACTTCCTCGAAACAATGCAGACACTTTTGTTTTCCCGCAAAATGCAGCGAATTCAAAGAAGTTGTGCCAGTTGAGTTTGTGTGGGTTTATCTAACGAAGACACTAAGGAAGCAGACCTCTGCATCGACTTCCCAGTTTAAGAGCATTTGGGGATGCGGTCCAGACCTCTGCACCGACTTCCCAGTTTAAGAGCATTTGGGGATGCGGTCATACGCAGCCAGCGAGAGCTTCCTGTTCTATCGCTAGGAAATTCCAGCGAATTTTTTTTGGGGGGGAAAGAAAACAAAGAAGAGCATATCATTGCCCTGCAGATGGCCCGAGTCTCAACTTTGACACGGCGTGTATAAGGAGTCACTGTCTCCCCCTACAAGCCTACGGAAGCCCCTTCATGGAGGATTTCACTGTGCGACTCTGCACAGCCAAGACCAAACCGATTTTTGCATCTTCGGCATCGCTTACTGACTGAAAAGCCAGTCAGAGTCAACCAGTAAGTCTTCCATAAGCTGAGGTTTATCCCCCGGAAGAGGAACTTCATTTTGTTAGGAAATCGCTCCTCAAAACTTACGTGATGTGTGATGGTTTGTGTATTTTTGTATCATGCTTTCTCAAAACTCTGAGAAAGCAAACTTCTGTCAAAATCTGGGCAATCCATGAAGATCTTGATAACAATCTTGCCTCATAATTCCATAACAATCAACCACTGAAGATATTTAACAATATGCATTATATCAGAGGAATCCCCAGAAGCTATACTTACATGGTGGTCTCAGCAGAATAACCTTACTCTAGTTCATGTAAAATATGGCCCAACTCGAAGTTCTTGTGCAAATTCCTGACATTTCTCTTGTGTGGTAATGTGATGATGGAATGAACTGCATCTGGTCATCAGACTCACAGTCCACCTTCAAGAAACACTTCAGGACCCCGCTGTTCCAGGAATGCCTCTGCTACCCTGACAGACACTCCACGTTCCCACAATGCTCTTAATGTTGCTGCTTTGAACAGCTCAGCATAGCCACAATTATGCCTTGTCGTCCCCTTGACGGTTTGTAATGTGCTATCTGCCTCACTAATGATGGCCAGACGTATGGTTTCTGTTATGGGCTGATGTATATCGGTACATGGTATGTTACAGGACGGCTTGCAGATTCTCACACACTCCCTGGGTATACGGCTGGGTGACCCCAGAACGAGCTTCGTCAAACAAACGAGGTGAGAGCAGACATGCAGCAACCAGCTCAGAGTAAGTGCGGACCTCCTTGGCGCTGAGGACACGCACGTGTTGGAGAGACCCTCTGCCATCGAGGGTCGGGGCTTGAGAGCGATCTGGAGAGCTGCGGCACTTACTCGATTCACCGGCGCCACCGCTGACAGCGCCGTGCCGACCTCCCGCGGGTCGGAGCCGCTCTTCTGGATGGTGCCTGGCAAACTGCCGGCACCTTGTTACCGGGCCCTGTGAACGGCCCGTCTGCTCGGCACAGCTGCGGGGAGCTGGGGGGCCGGAGCAGAGCCCAGAGAGGATAAACACCGGCGCGAGTGGTAGGGAATGGTGGGAAAGGGATATTACGGGGTTAATCGGCCCCCAACCTCCCCAAAACTGCAGCTGCTACCCATTTAGACACACATCCCCCCCCCCCCCCCCCCCCCCCACACCCCCACAAACACACACCACTGACAAAAAAAAACTAATCCCAACAATGACGACCGTAACCCCTACCCAGCTCTAGCCCAACCCATAAGTAACCAAACAAAACACAAGGTTTTTGGCTATTTTAGGTTTCTTGATTACAGTCACAGAACTTTATAAAAAGGTTTCCACTTCTGGGGACTGAAAAATGGTCCCCACGACTTTAAAAGAACAGGTTATCGTCACTTAATGGGGACATAATTAACGCACAGACACAGACACACATTCATGCACACGCCATCCACACACGCCTTAATCACACGTGTTGTATGTGTGTACTACAATGTCTCAGTCACATATTAATTCCCATATAAATGGACTGCACTCTGGAATACTCACGCACCCCAGGGTCATTAATATCAATTTCTCCCTCCCCAGAATATTTACAATAGCCTCGCCCACATTATACAGCTTTATACGCCATCAGTGTTTCTGGAATATAAATTTCACCGACGGGAGACTGCACTGCTACCGCCGCCGTTCCTGCAGAGCTCTGCCAAATGTGGATCGGAGGGGCCTCGCATGTGGCCATGACAGTAACATATCGATTCACGGTGGAAGCATGAAGTTTCAATTAACGTGACATTCCCATAATACACCTGGGTCTGTGAGACATGGATAATGTGTACACTGCTTGCACACAACAGCCGCCGACCCTTGTTAACCGCTGGCGATTCTTTGCATCTGGCCTGTGATTGGCGAGCGATTTCCCTCGAATCCGCTGCAGCCGTTTCCATCGAAGGTCCTCCGCCACCAGCGTGGGGGGGGGGGGCGCCCTGCCTGGGCCCGGCTGGCTCTGGGTCCGTACCACATCAGTGCTTTATCCTGCTGTTCTGAGAGCAGTGTTCATTACGCCGATCCCCCTGCCCCCCCTCCCGCACTGGGCTGCTGCTCCCCTCTGACGTCCTGAAGGGGAAACAGCGCGAACGGTTTTCCTGATTGCCAGCGATCGGAGAACAGGTACAGGCTCACTAATGAACACGCAGGACCACGCTTGGCTAAACAAACAGGGCTATCTGTGCGCGTAAACACACACACACAGTGACACACACACACACACACAGTGACACACACACACACACAGTGACACACACACACACACACACACCAAGCAGATAAATACCCACTGTGGCTCCCTTTTTGGACCTTAAGCCAGATGGTCTCAGGGCCTACGTTGTTTGGCGTCTAGGGAGGGGGGGGGGCATCACATGAAGTATTCATCCCAAAACCAACCAGAGGACATGGTGGGGGGGCGCCTTGTTAAGGACCCACTGTTTGACTTGGTTCAAGGGCACCTGGTAGATGGTTGCCATGGGTACAGCTGAAAGGGGAGCGAGCTGAGGGTTGCCGTGCATCCCGATCGCCGTGGTGATGCGAGGCTGCAGCTGGACCGCTCCGTCACAGAGATTAAAGAGTAGAAGAGACTCATGGGCATCACTGAGCTGGAGACGTGTCATTACAGGCCGCTAAAAACCCTCCAGCGCGCGCCGTTAACTCGGCACCACTGGTCACGGCGCTCTCGGCATTCACTTACCGTGCCGATGTCTCACATATGCAAGGAAACCTGCAGCACAGGATGCAACCCAGCCTATTTTTACTGCAAAGAAATGTTGCGTAAAACTGATTTCCATATTATATATTATATATGGAAAGCACATTTACGTGGCATTATATCTAAGTTAAAAAAAGGGCTCATTCAATAAATTCATAAACACAACACATGCATTAGTGCATGAAACTTGTGAGGCCCAACTGAAACCATGCACTTTACTGCAGGATTATTTGCGACAGTGAAGCTCTAACGCAAGAGGTGAGATGTCGCACTGCCAGGGTCACACAAGTTGGAGGCCCCTAATGAACGTGCCATCGTGTGAGAGCGTGTGCTGCTGCGGGGTCATCATTCAGCATGCTCTGCCGATTCCCCATCTATCTATCCATCCATCCATCCACTCATACTGGGTAGGATCATGCCTGGAAACTCTTCCACGCAGCACAGGACACAAAGCAGGGGGGCACCCAGGATGGGAGGCACCCAGGAGGAAGCCCCCCCGCCCCCCCCCACTCCCCCC
>JABJVO010000048.1:1382183-1393095 GCA_026770805.1 Boulengeromyrus knoepffleri
GTTTGATGTGTGAGTGTATGGTGTGGGAGTGAACGGTGTGTGAGTGTATGATGTGTGAGTGAATGGTGGGTGGGTGCATGGTGTGGGGGTGGATGGGGGGGGGGGGTAGGGTGGGGGAGGGGGGGGGGGGGGGGAAAGCAGAGCGGAAGATCCGCCTCCTTTGACGACGATCAAGATCCAGAAAAGATCCAAATCAGGCAACAAAAAAGCAAGAATCCGAAGAAGGAAGAAAAAATGGAAAAAGAAGAAAAAAAAAAAACAAAACACAGAATCCTCAGCTTCGGTGTTCGGTACCAAAATCCCGAAGAAAGTTAAAGATGGACTTACGGCTTGGAAGGTTCCTGCTGGAATTCTGCAGAGAAGCCCCCGGGAGGGGGGGAATTATGGACTAGGAAGAAAAAAACAGCGATTGGTTCATCCACTGAAGAAACCAGGGGTAAGCTGTCACCGGTGAAGCCATATGAGATAAGCAATGGACAGAGCCGGGATGAGAGAGTGTTCCGGCAGGTTCCGGGGATGGCGTGGCTGGTGGCTGGTTCCCTCCTGAACTCCCAGATGTGGTTTCGAGGCTGGGCTCTCTTTAAGCCGGCAGCCCCTCTATCGCTGAAGGAGGGAAAGTACGCATTTCTGCAGGTGGAGAGAGAATCCAGCACAGGAACCGAGGACGAAAGCTGGGGAAAGCCACGGCGATTCGCCTCGATCCTGTTTGCAGCTGCGTCGTCTCCGGAGGACCGGGAGGCGCGGAATCTGCAGCAGCCTCGCCGCGCCGAAGCGGGGAATTAATAAATAAATAACGCGCGACTACGCTCTCCCGCACGGACGCGCGCTCTGCCTCCCAATCTTCCCACTTGCCGGGGATTTTGGGGGGAACGAAAACGACAGAACGGAAGAACAAAGAGGCAAGATTGTACCTCCCAGCCGGTGACTTATAGATGAAGTCTGGCAGATGCTCACTGGCACTGCATCCCTCCACCCTGTCCCTGTGTCACACCGGTCCGATCCTGGACACACTCACTGCGCCGATTTCCAGCTGCTGGTGGGGAAAGACGGCGACTGCATATCTCCCGGAGCTGCGGTGCGGATCTCTGACCTCTTTATCCGGATCGCTGCTGTAAAATTCATGCTAATTAAATCGAGAGCGGGGCGGGCGGGTGAGGCGTTTCTCCTTAAATCCTCGACGTGACACCCCCCCAGAGCAGCTGGTGCCAGAAGGGGGGGGGGGGAGAAGAGAGAGGAAAAACAAACAGTGGAAGCGAAGGAAGCAGAGGCGCGTGGATGTATTCCGCTCTTTTTGAAAGACCAACTGGAGACTGTGATAGATGACGAGAGAGGCAGGGGGAGAGAGAGGGAGAGAGAGAGAGAGGGAGAGAGAGGGACAGAGCGAGGGCAGGCAAACAGGCGGGTGAGTGCACAGCCGCTCGCAAAAAACATGTACGCGCATGTGAAGCCCACCCTTAGCCAGCACGGAACGACACATGGGGCAGGTACTGGGTTGGGGGGGGCAGTTCCAGCGAAAACAGGAACAGGTGAGGCGTAGGGGGAGTTGTGACGATCATCTGTGCCCATCTGCGTGTCACAGGGGACCTTGCATACAGTGGGGAACCACAGGCTGGATTTTGCAGGTGAACTGGGAATCGCATTAACCTGGCAACATGGCCAGGTGACACAAACAGCAGCGCCCCCCCCCCCCCAGGTTGGGGACGGGAATGGTCTCTCCCTGATTTGTGCTGAATAATTTACTCTCAGCCAAAATTAACGAGGAGCCTTTTCTCTCTCATTTGTGTAGTCATGCACTTCTCCATCACTTCCTCGCTTTCTCTTCTCTGTCTCCCTCCTTCTTTTATCCTTCGGAGGGTTCCGCACTTTCCTTTTCCTTCCGTCCAAAATGCAACCTCTTAATTTATGACGCCGTTACTTTAAGCCCCACCCCCACCCCGTGACATCTTCCTCGTTACTGGCTCCGGCATTCCGCGTGGGCGGGAGGGAGATGGTGAAGGAGGGAACGTGAGAAGAGAGCAGGGCACGGACATCCCACCGGGATAGAAAGAGTGGCGGAGAGAGGTGACACAAGATATCAGATAAATCATGGCCGATAGAGATCTCAGCTGGGACTGGCTCACCACTCAAAAGAATGGACTTGAAAAATGGTCCAGCGGAAGAAAGAGGCAACAGTACCCTTCAGTATGACAGCAGGAGAAGAGTGGGTCATTTCTCACGCACAGAGAGGGGGGGCCTGCCAGTGGCTGGATCGGGTCAGCTGGGGGGGGTGGGCACGGGGTTCTGTACGACCTCGGCTGCTCACAGGTAATGTGGTGCTAGGGCAGGGCGGCCCGCGAGACCGGCTGGGCTCCACGCCTGACGGCTCCTCCTTCTCCAGCGCTCGGAAGAAAGGTTAGGGGACCAGCAGCCGGCCCAGTCCCACTCACGGGGTCCGGGGTCCAGAGGAGCAGGCTTATAAGCGGGCCAGGAAGCGGTCTGTGCAAGGAAACCAGAGCTCAAGAAGTTCCTTAAAAAGATTTAAGGAGTAAGTCGGAAAGTAGAGAAGACTGAGTTTGTTTTCGTTTGGAAAGCGGCTTTATACCCATCTGCTTCCCCTGATGTCCTGCAAGCCAGTGATTAGCCACAAACAACATCCAACTTAAACTCCAAGGCTATCTGAGCCTAATTCCCACCTCCCTGGGGGAGAAGCTGACATTAATGTGTCCCCTCCTCCTTTTTCATTTTTTTTTTTTTTTGCTGAGAAAAATATAGTTGCGGTGAATGGCAAACGAATTATTCTTTACTAATCAGGATCGAGGCGATGTTTGTTGTGGCCAGCGCTCAGCGGCGTGGCTGAAACATCCCAGGGATAAATCAAGAGAGTTACTTCAGCGAGGAAAGAGAAGAAAAAAAACACTAATTTTAAGATGGGTGACGCTATGAGATATTCAAAGACATGAACTCAGCATCATCTGTTTAGGTAGCATGGCCTCCTGGGGGGGGGGCTGCATAGCACAGGAACCGGGAGGGGGGAGGGAGGGGGGCAGCGAGACCCCAGGGCCTCACATCGCAGGAGCCCCCGGCTGGACGACGCCGAATTTCCAATGCTCTTATGCGCAATACGTCGCCATTATCTCATCTCCTCCTTATTTGCACGCAGCCCTATTTTTTTATTATTATTTTTTAAAAAGCTGCACAAATACAGATAGCACCTGAGAGTCATTTTAAATGATCAGGCAAAGCACTGAAGCAGAAAGTATTAATATGAAGCATAGCTATGAATAAAAGGAGTCATTGTTTACCGTTAGCTCGGTTCATCATAGAACTCGCCGCCTCCCCATCAGCCAGCACGCGTGTAATAACACTGGTGAATCAATAATGAAACACGAGACTGGATCTCATTGCCCCCCCCCCCCACCCTAAAGCTTCCTGACAACAGTTACCAGTAGATGTTCGTGTTGGTGGTCAACCTACGATTGCCAGAAAGGCCCACTCGGGCAGAGAGCTATTTCAGAGGCATTCTGAGGAACAATGGCGGATATTGCTTAGGTGTAGCGACACACGATGAGCACTCATTCCGCACACTTCACGGTCATTCGCAGACATTCACGGTTTTCCGACGCAAGCGCGTCCATCTGCTTTTCAAACGGATATAAAAAAATAAATGACAACAGACCAGTTAATATCGGATTTCGTTTGAAAAGCAGCCAGCAGAGTGACATTTCTGTGCTCGCGTTTTGTGAACATTAAGAATAATTACATAATTCCACCAACTGATGACGATAAAGCATCAGGAGAGGAACTACACATCTGCACGCCGACGCCTAAAACGCCGATTTAAGATGTGCATCGCACCCGTTACCGTGAGAGGAATCAGGGAATGCAGAGCAAGGGGGGGTTGAGATTATCAGGAACGCAGGGCTCGATAATGTCCTTGCAGCTCCCCCCCAGTGCGTCCTGGTCACCGCTGATCATGTCTTCCCGCAATGAAAGGCATGACGTGATCGATCTATTGACCCCCATCTGACAGAGCCGCAGGAGCTAAAGGACGTTAGCATGGCTTGCTAGCCCCAGTGTTACGCCTACCCATAAGCCCCTGCTCTGCATGCCCTCCCCATGGATGAAGTTATATCCTGAAAATCCAGCTTCTGACAGGCCCGCCGATGTCTCTTACTGGCACAACCTCCAAAAAATAACTCGATACCCTACGAATCAGATGCATTGTAACCACACAGTGACCACTATTCATGGGGATTGGGAAGAGGGACAAATTTATTAATGGGGAGGAAAGCAAAGCACAGAGTAGCATCCTGCCTGCCCTCTCGGCCATCCCGTTCATTCATAAATGCGGCGGCCATCATGGCCACCTGTAGAGCAGATCTAGCTTGAAGAGTATACTAGATCAGAGATCTTGCCCCAGCTCCAGGGCACAGACGGCAGCCCACATCTGCAGGTGGCTATCAGCCTATAGATCTATGCGGATCTATTGTACCAGAATGATTTGCTGTTGTCATTAGCTATCAGGCCGTACCGAATGAACTCACTCCCCCCGAGCTGCAATGCATCGCCTGGCTTATTTTAGGTTTGTGTGGGAACATTCGCAATCGATTCGCTAAACACAGAAGACAAATGTGAAAAGTACCTCAGAAAGTGGCTGACAGGTGTTTAGTGGTGATTCACCACGTCGACACCATAGCGTAACACGAGTTAAGCTAACAAATTTACAATATTAAGAATAAAATAAAACGGTGCCTTCCACAGAAACGAAGGAACCGCAGGCCTTCGTTCCCTGAGGCCTTGCCGGGCGCCTTTGCAGAATCAAAAATGAGATTACAGTTGTTCATCAAGGGCTGGCCATTGTCCTGCTGCACCTCCATTAATGCGGCATGCAGAGCAGAAGCATACACAGCATCACGAAGCGGACCGCCCCGGCAACACGGTCAGAATGTTCCGGAAAAAGAGACCAGCTTCATCAGGGAACTCATTCTGGCGATCGCACATAGAGGGAACTAGCATTCTCCTGCTTTTATTGAGGACTGTTACCAGTTCTTCTCAGCAAATACGGATGGCCGTTGAGGTTAGTGACCAGACCTAAGGACAGCAATAAAGGACAGAGCAGAGAAAGCTGAAATCCACCCTGGAAAAGCTAATTGCAGCGCAGTATAAATCCGTACACGGCTCGAGAAATACGTCTGTGTAAACAATGTGCTTTAAAATAGAGTATGACTCACAATTAGAAGCGGAATACAGGACAATTCCATCACGGTTCACACACTACACTTGCCAAATTCACACTTACTAAATATTTGCATTTTGTTTTTAATAAAATTTCACGGAAAAACAATTATTATGTCCATTAAACTGTGGAAGAAATAAAAAATAACAAAACACATCCTGTGCAGCTTGACCACACAAAGGCTTACTTCTGTGACCTTTGCTAAAACATCTATATGCAAAAGACAGCGCCAGCAATCAATGCTAGTGTGCAAATTATTATTATTATAATAATTATTATTATTATTATTTGTGCCGCACAGCTTCTGCTTTTACAGTTTTGGTCCTTGTTTGCAGCAGAAGCACATGGTAAAAATCAGTTTCCTTCAGACATATTTCTTGAACCTTCTACAGAAACGAGACCCTTATCAACCGTAAGACCTGTGTGCTGCAGAGAGGTGAGTAAAGTAAGACTCAGAAGCTGATTGGTGCTTTTTCTTTTGTTTGTCAAACAAGAGAGTGGTACACAGAAAGCCAGCAATAAACGTAACACAACTGGCAAGTCGGTGACACCCTGGCGCATAAACCGTTGACAGGCGTCGCTGTGTCATAAACACCTCTCACAGAAACATATGCTTTAGATTGCGTGTTAAGAACAGACAGTGCGGCATTAAATGCTTGCTGGTTGTAACCTACTTACTATGGTACACGGTAAAAACATGGGGAAAACGGCACGGGGGGCGCTGTAAGTTACAGCCACACGCTGCCGCTTTTCCTGCGCTCAGGAAGTATTGCATTCGCCTGCGAAAACCAGCAAAAAGATCTTCAAGAAACACATTTAAAGAGTCTTTATAGATAAACATTTTTTCTGGGGCTCTGTCTGAGTTCAGCTTTCGCCTATAAGCCTCTTTTCACTGACTCCAATATCAGCGGTAAAGAAACGGACAACGGCCTAATTTATTTCCCGATGCGCTGCACCGTATCTCTCCGGACTTTTCCGTGCTGCAATCGAGATGAAGAAGAACAGCGTCGTTCCTGATGAGCGGTAACCATGTGACGCCGCGCCTCCATAAGACGAGTCCAAGAGTGGCGCCATCAAATGGCAGGAGTGTGACATGTCAGGCTGGCCAGGGCTGGAGAGGCACGGCGGACCGCGGTTTGTGAGACCCGCTCTGGGGTGATGCGACTGGGTCTACAGACATTTCGGCGGTATCACGCAGGATCTGCCGATACGAGCATGCCCGACACAGCGATTTGAAGACAATATCTCCATTATATTAGCTTCCTTTTTTCCTTTTCAAAATGATTTGAAATAAATAAACATGAGAGGCAGAGTCATGCCAGGAATGCAGACAGGTTTGTCCTTCATTACAAAGATCCCACCTTCTGTGTTTATTATTTTTTTTCGCTTTTCCTCCAGGATCAGAGCGAGGTCCGCACGCACTTACGCGAAAGCTCCGCTTTTCTAAGGGATCTTTTGACTTTTCGCATGTGAGGTTGAAACCAGAGGGCCAAGTTTGTCGCCGGGCACAAAGCCCTCCCTCACTCTCCCTGCTTTCTAACAGGATTACAGAGGAACATCCTTGTAGGTCATCCGAGATTTATCAACAAAAAAAACCCCACATTGTCACACACAAAGGGGGCTTCCTGGCAATGCCTGTCCCTGCACTGAATTTCTCCCCAGCAGATATGGACACGCCGCCGCTCCACAATATCACCCCCGCCAGATGAGCAGAAACGAATCTCAGACTTTGGGGATTGCCGCCGCATTCGCTGCATTCACTATGGTCACCAAGGATGCTTTTCTTGCACTAAAGGCACATTCATAGCAGATGGGCTAGCATGCGCTAAGATGGTCAAGCATATTAAACCATGCAAAGCAGGCCATCACTTAAAAAACATATTTGTTGTGTGCTAAATGCATGCGGATTTATTAGGATACATTATGTTTCACCTGTATTGCATTACTGGATTGCATTTTGGACAGATGGGAATTCTGAATTTGGGTTGCATTTTGCATTGATTCGGATGCATTTGCCCTGTATTTTGCATTGATTAGGACGCCATATTTTGGACTGTTTAGAAGGTTGCATTTGTATTGCATTTCTGGAATAACTGGAAGGCAACATTTGGGCTGTATTTTGAATTGATTATAAGGCTGCATTCGGGCTGCATTTTGCACTGATTATAAGGCTGCATTCTGGCTGCATTTTGCACTGATTATAAGGCTGCATTCGGGCTGCATTTTGCACTGATTATAAGGCTGCATTCGGGCTGCATTTTGCACTGATTATAAGGCTGCATTCGGGCTGCATTTTGCACTGATTATAAGGCTGCATTCGGCTGCATTTTGCACTGATTATAAGGCTGCATTCGGCTGCATTTTGCACTGATTATAAGGCTACTTCGGGTCGCCTTTCGCATTGCTCAGGAGGCTGCCATTCGCCACAGCCACAGCGCCAAAGCGATTGCCTTCCTGGGTGTTGCAGGTCCCTCCCCAGACATTTGCGTCAGGCTTGGAAACAGCACTTCTGGAGTGAAGAATGACAGTTATGACACAATTACCGATAATGCCCATTTCCTCAGGATTTAATGGCATATAGTGGAAATATCGGCTTGATTTAATTATGCCCAAGACCCCATTAATGGCTGCAGCACCTCGCAGACCTGTCAGCCGGGGAGAGAGATGGAGGGGGGGTGCAGCGGGGAGGGCTCTCGTGAAAGGCCGCGCCCGCTCACACATCCCCCTTCCCCAGCACATCACCGATGCAGCGTGAACCTCGCCACCAGCTGGCCAATAAATGTCCCCCCCGCTGAATCACAACGTGTGATTGGTCAGGCCTCATGGGAAGGGAGAGAGTCAGTGTGGCAGCAGGGTTTCAGCGTAACTGTATCGGGGAGGGGGGGGGCAAGGGGTCAGGGAAGCCCTTTTGTCAGTCCCATTGCATTTTAATGAACCAATCTGTAGGAAAAGTGAGAAGCTGACCAGGCGCGGGTGGAATTCTTACTCTGCGGGTGTTTCAGATGAACTGATTCACACTTACAAAGACCAGCAACGGCCATGCCTTTCGTGAGGCATGTATCCCAGCATGCACTGGCTGGGTGTTTCCCAGCATGCACCAGCTGGGTGCTGAACCTTACATAAACTGCTATGTAACTGCTGGATGTCAAGACACAGGGATGGTACAGCTAACAATATTTTTTTTGTCAAGTTTTCGGAGAACTAATGAGAATTAATGCCTGGCAGCAGACAGAGGTGTTGTCACACTGATTTTTTCGTGGCTACCTGATGATGAAAAGAGCAACTTGTAAAACTGACAGAATTATTATTTTTTTTTAAAGTGACACCTCTGACCCTAATGAGAAGTTGAACAGCTTGGCATTTGCGAGGCTTTTAACAGAGTTCAAAACATCATGTAAAACCTGATTATGTGTTGAGCCGTCCAGATGAGGAGATCAATTTCCCTACATGCTCTTTGGCTGAACTCTGACCCTCCGCCGCGACGCTCTGTGTGGAGAAAGCATGTAGGACACCACCCTGACGTGTGGACTTGGAGAAGCTCAGACCTCTCGCCGGTCAGTGGGTTAATTAACAGAAAATAAAATCTGTGGGCATTTAAACACAGCTGTTTAGGCTGATGTAATCTGTAAACTACTCATTGGTGGCTGTGTGTCACTGGCTGGCTAAACTCGCTGCACCTAGTGCCAAAAATAAAACTGAAACGACAAAATCCGACACAGAGAAACAGAAACGTGTTTGATGACTGGTTGAAATGCGAGTTATTTTTCATATTTTCTATATGTGGGATGTGAAACGCAAACCAGCATTAGGACGGCGTGACCGTACAGGGAAGAAGAGGAAACGGATTAAACCACATTGCCGCCAGACTCTGGCCCTCATTAGTACGTTCTGGAACCCAGCAGCAGGTCACACGGTCTTTACTCGCTGGATCACTGGATGATACACTCTGGCTCATTCATGCATCACAACCACCTGCACACGTTCAATTATTCAAAAGACCTAGGGTAGTGACTGACCCGGGTTAATGTCAAATAATTTAGTGATTATACTGTGAGTTAACTTTGGGGAAGTTACTGTTCCTAAGCAACATATTGAAAATAAAATTAAAAAACTGAAACTGGATGTTTACTGGGAATATGTTGAAGGTCTGTCGCTTCCGCCACTTTCCGTAGCAGACAGAGAAGACAAACAGCCCGGTGGCCAGTGAGTGTTAGCGCTCGTCTGCTGCCAGCATGGTGCCAGGGGACAGCGTGGGTGCGGAGGGGGTGGCATGAGCGGGACAGCGGGACAGCCACCCAGGGGACAGTGGGGGGGGGGAGCCAACGAGAAAAACACAGAGCAACTGTGCCAGAAGGGGAGAGGTTCTAGATCTGAGGCAGCGCCCACAAAGCAGACGGGTAAAACAGGCGCACGATCTTGTAATACACCGACGTGCTCGACATCTGAAGAGGCGAGACTCCCTGTTTGTTTGAACATGGCCTGAAAAGTGCAATGTCAAACTGTCACACAGACAACAGCTCTGCTGTAAAAAAAAACAAAACAAAAAAAAAAATACTAAACAAAACAAATAAAAGCCGGCATTGTGAATTGCCTTGAATAGTGAGCAGGATTTAGGAAAATATATGTTTCGATTGTATTGGAATTAATTCACAAAAACATGGCTATGGGTGGGTGGTCTTGAGTGCTAGAGCCTTGGGTGCCTCCATCACTGCTTTGTGAAAACCCGCTCGGGATCACGCCGAGGGTCTGGCCTGCCGTTTGAGTGCTGCTGCCTGAATAGCGACTCAGAGAAATGTTACGGCAAAAAACACGTCATCTTGTCGGGCAAATTTGTTTTCATAAACCTCCGCCTGCATCACGCGGCCCAGTACGCAGCCAGGAGTACGCAGCCGATACACAGCCTGGAGTACGCAGCCGGGAGTACGCAGCCGGGAGTACGCAGCCTGGAGTACGCAGCCGGGAGTATGCAGCCGGGAGTATGCGTACAATGCTGTAAAATGACATAACCCCCCCCCCCGGTGCTAAAGGTGCGTCTCCGGCCGCGCATGCTCAGAGATTTTTTTGTCATATTCGAGGGTGACCTCACGGGTGGGAGGGGCCAGCGGGTGCATGGGGAGCGTAGAAATGACACGGACATCAGAAGAGCACAGCTCATGAAATACATCCCCCCCCCACCGTCGCCCCATTCTTTCATTTTTCCTTTCAGGGTGTATATGTGCAGAATTTCACTCTATATGCCTGGCTGATTCTTTTTTGCTTTGTTTTCTTTCCTTCTTGTCTGTCCTTTGTGATTTCAGCTATAGATCTGATCGATGGCTGCCATGCAGAACCCTCATTCACACAATCGCAGCTCCCCCCCTCTGATTCTGCGTAAAACAGCATCCGGTAGAAACCCTCCTGTGAGTCGCGACTGCAAACGAACGACGTTACCACAAATACTGATCAACTCTGTTCACCCTTCACTCTATCCGCTACGATTCGAACACGGCTCTTCACTATTTCCGCTGCGATTCGAACGCGGCCCTTCAGTCTTTCCGCTGCGATTCGGACGGGGCCCTTCAGTCTTTCCGCTGCGATTTGGACGCGGCCCTTCAGTCTTTCCGCTGCTATTCGGACGGGGCCCTTCACTCTATCCGCTACGATTCGAACACGGCTCTTCACTATTTCCGCTGCGATTCGAACGCGGCCCTTCAGTCT